>JBBPBX010000746.1:0-41930 GCA_038048925.1 Garcialebias charrua | reverse complement strand
GTCTGAACAGAACCACTATCCGACACGTTCTAACAGTAATATGCTTCTTTGACCTGCTCTAAAATGTAAAATACCACAACAGCAATCTTGTAGATGTTAAATTAGCTTTCAGGCTTCTGACTCGGCGGTCAAACAAAGCTTTGTACAGGAGTCTGCGTGAACTGGACCGAACCAGAACCACCACAGACCACGGCTGACAAAACTTCACCTGAATGCTTCCAACAGCGTCTAACAGAGTTGAAACAATAATAATCTCACAGCTTCAAATGATAAAAACATGCAGAATCTGCCTGCTTTGAACACTTCCAGCCAAAATCATTATCCTCAGAGTTTAAAACTTGGATCCGTTTATGCAAACATGACGTTACAGTTCATGAGAAACCACAGAAATCAATAAACTTTCAGAACCGGTACGAGCCACCAGATGTAAGAATTATGAGGAGGTCAATATTAATACTGATCTCCTTTTTATCTTAATTAATCTACTTATTCAGATTGAATAGTAAATTCACGGATTCTGTTCTTTTTCAGTTTACCCAATATTTCTGTGATCTTTATGATGGATAAATACACAAAGCCATTAAGTGACAAAGACGTTAACTTAGTTTGATATGTCAAAGAGACACTATCATTTATTTAAAATAAATCAACTAAATTAACACCATTACACTTGATTGACATGATTTCACTTTCTTTCAATTCAAATACGTCAGCACACTTAAATTTAACACAACAGACATAAATATTGGATGTTAACATATTTAGTCTGTGGGCATTTCAGCTTAAAATAGTTTCCAGCTTAGATAGAGAGGGAAAAGGTTTAGGAGGAGAAATTTATGGAGGAAGAAAAGTTAAGAGTCAGGGAGTTATCTTGATGTGTTTTAACCAGAAACATGGCAGTTCTCCGGCCGATTAAAGCTACACGTTGGTACCCTTGGCAAAGCATTTGACGACTTGTTACCTCGTGAAGATGGTCAGTCTCCCTCGGTCCAGTTTGGTCAGTTCGTTTACCATTCTCAGCGTCTCCAGACGTGCGCCTTGACTCGAACCGAAGTAACGGCAGCTCCTGGTGCTGTTGTTCAAGATAAGACGTTCCTTAAAGGAATGTCAATAAAAGAGAGCTTTTCAGCTGTTGAAGATGGCTTATAACTTGGCATGTTATAAGTCTTTAACTGAATGACATGGTCATTAGCGTGTTGACCAGACGATCATCAGTTCTTTGGAGAAGACCATAGTTTGAGGCTTACTCCAGCAGACTTCTAAGAGAAAGTAAGATGTGAAGGTTTTAACTGAGACGTGACCCAGAAAATGTGTTGTTTTCTGATTGGCAGAATGGCATCATAAGTTGATGTGAAGATGACATCAACATGTTGAAAGGGGGTCAAAAGATTAGTTTGTCAGAAAGATAAAGTGTTAGTTTCAGATGTCAGCATTTTATGATAAAACTGATTCCTTTGCTTTAACACTTTAACAAAATACTGTTGGTTTGATTAAAACAACGTCATTAAGCATCACATATGGGACCTATTAATGATAATAGCTTGATTATTAAATAGGACAAAAACAAAAGTCTTTGGGTGTCTAGATTGTCCTGAGCTCAAGCTAAAATGAATGAGATAAAGTGTTCCTTTTATCTTCACATGCAAGTTCGAGAGGAGAGGAGAAATCCTCCATGTACAACATTTTGAATTAAGCAGAGTATTTGATTTATCTGACATTAAAATGTACTGATGCTCTTACAAATAAAATTATTCTTTTGATCACATCAGCCTAAAATCAAAGATAGAAATAGTCTCTTATTGGTGACTATGTTATCAGATTATAGCTAAATGAATAATTTTGTAGTAAATGTCTTGCTTTACTGAGAGGTCAGTAAAGGTCATCACTGGACAGTTCAAAAACCTTAATTTGACCCTGGGTAGGTCCACTACATGTGTAGTATGTAAAAACATCCTCCGTAGGGAGAAGCGAGTGTTTAACATTTTAGCTCACATAAATAGAATATTTGTCTACATTTTACAAGCTTGGAACTCTACTTTTCTGAAATTTGAAAGCTCCTCGGATCCATCGGAAAAACAACAAAAAACCTGATGTGTTCTTTAAAATTGCTTTGAGATAATGTTGTTCAAATTAATGATGATGATTATCATTCTACCTTTAATGTGCCACCAGTATCATACCCATTTTAATTCTACTGTAGGCTATAAGCCACACTTAGTACAAAAAGATCCATATACCCTGCTGTTGAATAATTCATTAAAGAATTGTGCAAATAAGAAGTCAAATCTAATGAGTTAATGAGATGAATTAACTTAGAAAGGTGGCATCACTGCAAAGCGTGATCAAACTGAAAGCACTTCTTTTCCATAATCCAGAACAAGACAAGTATCTACTTGTCTTGTTCTGGATTATGGAAAAGAAGTGCTGCTTGTGGGATTCACACATCACTAAGAAGCAGTCTTTTTTAGTCAGTGAGATGTGAACAGGATTACTTTATGTCACAGCAGTTTGTAGAGCAAAGGAGTGTTTTAGAATATAATCACCGGATTCATCAAAGCACGTTGCCATGCCTGCTCAGCTCTATATTTTGTACTCATCATTAGTGCTACACAGACCCAAGATCTGTGAAAAACTGGAGTTTTTTTTTCCTGACTGGAAGTTGTGTCTAAGTAATGCACATACTGTATGATTTGAACTAGTGTGAGTGAGTGACAGAAAATATTTCTTATGAAATTGCTTTATTTATTTATTTTTGCTATGGACCATTATTAAAATCTATTTGTTCGACAGGAATCAGGAAGTTGAAGCAGGACGAAGCTGGAACCAACTGTCCTCTTGGCTGGTTCCACCACAGGCTTTAGGTCCTGCTCCAGCCCAGAGAACAACTGGGACATTACTGTTGGTTATTGGTTACTGTTGGGACATTACTGTTGGTGAAATAAAAATTACACCTTAGATATTTTGTTGTTGACGCCTTTAGATTTATGCAGTTCTTACTTTGCTGCTGTCTGTTAAATTATTAATCTTACCAACAAATTTAGCTGTTATTAATTATTTTACATTTAAAAGAAGGGTTGTGTTACATCAGAGTCAGAGAATCTTTATTGTCATTTGCACCGCATGTAGTACATGTGATGAAACGAGATTATGTACACAGGGTCCCAGTTACATCCAACAACAAAATGTAGGAGAAAAACAGTAATAACATCTAGGATATAACTAAGAAAAACATCAACTAGAAATACACTAAGCACTAATGTAATAGAAAAACATCATTACAAACAGCAGCACGAACATGAGTCTGTATGAGCAGATGGTCACAGATGAACACAGCAACAAGAAAACAGATCAGCATCAGCATGATGATGGTTACATTATGATGGTCCTACGAAGTAGTTCGATTGAAAGTCGCTCATCACTAGTTCTCAGAAAACAAAAAAACAAAACAAAAAGCAAGCACATTATGGCAGCTTCTATAAAACAGGATCACACTGCTTTCATTCTCAACAAAGAAAAAAGGTCTCATGTTATCTTTAAATGCAGATGCCATTAATCATCTTCCATCCATCCATCCATCCATTTTCTTCCGCTTATCCGGGGTCGGGTCGCGGGGGTAGCAGCCTAAGTAGGGAGGCCCAGACTTCCCTCTCCCCAGCCACTTGGAGCAGCTCCTCTGGGGGAATCCCAAGGCGTTCCCAGGCCAGCCGAGAAACATAGTCCCTCCAGCGTGTCCTGGGTCTTCCTCTGGGTCTCCTCCCGGTGGGACATGCCCGGAACACCTCACCAGGGAGGCGTCCAGGAGGCATCCTAACCAGATGCCCGAGCCACCTCAACTGGCTCCTCTCGATGTGGAGAAGCAGCGGCTCTACTCCGAGTCCCTCCCGGATGACTGAGCTTCTCACCCTGTCTCTAAGGGAGAGTCCAGACACCCTACGGAGAAAACTCATTTCAGCCGCTTGTATTAATCATCTCAAAAAGCAAATAGTTAAATGCACAGTTGAAAGAAGATTGTTTCCGTTATTTTATTATAGTGTATTTATTCACTTAGAGCAGCATGGTGGCACAGTTGGTAGAGCTGATGCCTCTCAATGAGAAGGTCACTGGTTCAAATCCTGGCCGAGGGTCTTTCTGGGTGGAGTTTGCATGTTCTCGCCATGCTCTGTGGGTTTTCTCTGGGTACCGGTATTCCCTCCCACAAACCAAAAAACGTGCTTGTTAGACTGATTGGTAACTCTAAATTGTCTCTAGGTGTGAGTGAGAGACTGAATAGTTGTTTGTCTCTATGCGTCCCTGTGATGGACTGGAGACCTGTCCAGGGTGTACCCTGCCTCACACAGTGACTGCTGGATATGGGCACCAGTGACCACAGTGGCTCAGAAAGGAAGAAGTGGGTAAAGATGATGGACGGATGGATATTATTCACCTTTTAGTTTAACACAATGATAATTGGGTGGGAGACTGCAACCAAGTGAAGAGTCAACACATCTGCTGGCTGTTACTAATTGACTTTTTATGTATATGACTGTTTCTGTTCAGTGTCCTGAGATGACTTCTGTTTGACTTGGTGCTGTATAAATAAACTGAATTGCATTGAATTGTTTTATTCCAGTGTCATTCATCACAGAAAGACACTTTGAGAAGTGACTTAATGAGAGGTATGAAACCTGTTGATATCACAATCTAATGCTCCAGTTACTTATTACCCATTTTTTAATGCAGTGCTAACATGGTCAAAGAGTGTTTTTATTAACTCTAACCAAATATTTTATTTTTGCCTAAACAAACTGCAAGTCATTCTTATTGTAGGTCTTTTATTAGACAAGTATCACGTGATCAGCACATCACTGATTATTGGATTTCAGGGAAATCTTACTTTACTTGAACTTTTGTCCAGACAACATACTGTAAGAATATACTGTGTGTGTAAGAACAAAAGTCAATTTTAGGTAATTCTGTTAATCAGTAGCACCACAGAGGTTTTCTAATATCAAAGGGTTTTTGAATTAAAATAATCTAAATTAATTCAATGGCCTTACAGAGCAAGACAGAGAGCATTCATAGACTTCACTTCAGCAACAGCCGCACTTTGTTGCTGGTTATTATAGATGCTCTGTCAGTGCTTACTAATTAGGAGGGCACCTTTTTTTTTACAGGCAACAAGAAAAGGGACACAGAGGGGAGGCTTGTAAATTAATCACTGAGGTTTATTAATGAGGGGGTATCGTCCGTGTGTGCCCAGAGAACAATCTGAAAAGGAGCGATCAGATACCAGCTCCATCCATCACTCTGGAAGCTGTGTAGAGCCACCAGCTGAGGAAAGCTTTTAGAGGCAATCTTTAATGTAAGCACAAATGCACAGGAGAAAATCATCACTTTATATGGCATATAGATTTCTAAAGCAGCTTCTGACCTACCGTTTTCTTATTTAGCTGTTGTATACATTACGTTTGAGGGGACCTGGATAAATGTGTTTTTCAAGAGTGGCTGAATGTCACTTTGCTACCTCTGTCAGGATAGTTTTATCACTACTTTAACATCCGTTTATGATGCAGACCTCAAAATAGACAATGACTGAACTGCTACATATATATGGGAAGGTGCTTCAAAGTTCTTTTGAAAAGCAAATAGCAACAGTCAAAAGAATTGAAACCACAAAGCCACGATTTCTTACTATTATTACATGTACATGTAATATAATAATAATAATAATTTATTATTATTATTATTAATACTATTATTATTATTAGTAGTAGTAGTAGTAGTAGTAGTAGTAGTAGTAGTACCGGTAGTAGTAGTAGTAGTACCGGTAGTAGTAGTAGTAGTAGTAGTAGTAGTAGTAGTAGTAGTAGTAGTAGTAGTAATAGTAGTAATAGTAGTAGTAGTAGTAGTATTAATGCATTTATGCTCCTTCCAGCTTTACTTGATCAAATAAGCCCTGATGCATGCTCAATAATCCAGGTAGAAAAATCTAAAAAAGCTAAGTCTGGTCCTCTGGACATCTTTTGGCCAGTGGCTGTTTTGTTTCCCTAACGCCAAAATTACACTACACGCGTTACGGCTCCGCCCCGCTCCGGTCCGACCTCCGCAGCAAATACGCACCCATTATAATCAATGAGAGAGTTTACACTGGCTCCGCACGGCGGCGGCGAGCTGCGGAGAGCGGACGGCAGTCCGTCAAAATTAGAAATTTTTCTATTTCTGCCGGACGCCGGAGCTGTGCCGGAGTCAACTTTTGAAGATTACGTCGCACCAACAGGAAAAGGAACGAGCACAACTTCCGTATTTACAAAATAAAATCACCACGGGCGGACTAATCCTAGCTCTATACGGATTTATTTGTACAAAAATGCTGTCAAACTATCATTTATGACTACGCCTACAAACGCAATACAAGAAATAAATAAATAAATAAAGTATTTTATTCTGAAATGTAATACATCACTTCCTGTTGCTCAAACCATGTCCTGTCGCTCATTTACGAGAGAAGATCAAGGCAGCAGTCTCTACTGTTGTTCTCCTTCTTCCACCGAATGAATTGTTTTGTTCTGACTTACTTATTTATCACTTGATTTATCGTGCGATCCCGCAAATCCCGCACATGCGTCTAGGAGCGGCGCATGCAGGCGGACCTGAGCAGAGCGGAGGTAGTAGAAACTGAAGTTTGAGACGCTCAGCTGCGACCTGCGGAGCGGAGCGGACCGCAAGTAGTGTAATTTTGGCGTAATATAAATCCCACACAAGACAGGCTCTAGAGCAATGTGAATATCCTAACTGGGCCTTCCTCAAAGCAGAGAAGAAACCCAAACAGGACTCCAGCCAGCCATCAGGTGAAAAGAAGGAACCCAGACCCAGACCAGTGGTCGTTTCGTATGTTGCGGGAGTTTCAGAGACATTGAGACGTTTAGTTTCTAAACAAAACGTCCCAGTGGCTTTAAAACCCCAAAATACATTATGGCAAAGGCTGGTTCATCCCAAAGATCCAGTCCCCGGCACAAACAGAGTAATATTGTGTATGCTGTTCAGTGTCAGGAGGTGTGATCAGTCTTATATCGGGGAAACTAAACAGCCACTGGCCAAAAGGATGGCCCAGCACAGAAGATCAACATCATCAGGTCAGGACTCTGTGGTCTACACTCATCTCCAGGCCAGCGGCCACTCTTTCAGGGATGAAGATGTTCACATCCTTGATAGAGAGGAACGATGGTTTGAGAGAGGAGTAAAGGAGGCCATCTTTGTGAAAAGAAACCGCCCATCATTAAACAGAGGTGGAGGCCTCCGTGTTCAACTGTCCTCCACTTACAATGCTGTTATTGATAGTATCACTCCCTTGTGAATAGCAAACAACCATCAGGGTGCTAACGATCCATCGTTAGGCTGATGGTACTCCTTGATCATTCATTCATTAAACCTTTATTTAAACAGATAAGTCACAGTAACCGTGTTTCCATCTATTTTTAATTCAAATTTTGAGCGAATTTTCGAAATTTCGCAAAAATGTAAATAAAAATTAATGCGAATCAGAAGTGTTTCCATCAACTGGCTTGCGCATCCAACAGGCCACGCAAAGCGGCATTACGTCAGACGTCAGCGTCATTACGTCAGACGCCAGCGTTACGCATGTCTACAGTAAACAGGAAGTAGTGGTTGAAAACAGGACCCGACCACACATCTCGGCAAAATGGAGAGAATATTTCAGGTACCGTAAAAACTGGTGTATTTTTGCTCATTTGAATGTCCTGCGTATTAAACACCGAAGAGTATTATTTATGGATTTTTTCCCATATTTTTAGACCCATTTTTCGCTCTGATTCTTCGTTTTTCATTTTGGGCAAAAAATGGTGCAGTACCAGTTTCGGACGCTATGGGCGCTAAGGCGCTCTGTAGTCTGTTTACCTGCACTGTACCAAAAATGGTGCAGAACCAGTTTCGGCCGTTATGGGCGCTAAGGCGCTTTGTAGTCTGTTTACCTGCAGACTGTACCTCGAGGCGTATCTTGTTATGTGTATTCAGATAAAAACCCATCACCCACCACAAAATCACCGAGAGAGAGCAGGAGAACCAACGAGACAACACACTGAAACCGAGGACAGAGAAAAATGCTGGTGAAGATTCTCAGTCGTCCAGGACATGATGAATCAAAAAGGCGTTCAATACAAGATCAACTGGACTTTATTTGTA
Organism: Garcialebias charrua; assembly: GCA_038048925.1. Classification (NCBI taxonomy): domain Eukaryota; kingdom Metazoa; phylum Chordata; class Actinopteri; order Cyprinodontiformes; family Rivulidae; genus Garcialebias; species Garcialebias charrua. The sequence goes on along the minus strand of JBBPBX010000746.1, from coordinate 33,752 downwards.
ACAGAAGACGTTTCGCTTCTCATCCGCGGAGCTTTATCAATTCAATTAACCAGACTGTGTGCGCGTGGATTTATAACAGGGGTCACGCACCAACATATGTAAATTGCAGGCTGAGGTAACACGAGGACAGAGAACAAAGAGAGAAAATGCCGCCAAAAAGAAAGTCCTATACTGCAGAATTTAAGCTGCAGGTCGTGAAATTCGCTGCGGAAAACAGCAACCGAGCAGCAGGACGTCACTTCGGGGTCAACGAGGCCTGTGTCCGCTTGTGGAGAAAGGCGGAGGTCTCGCTGACCGCCATGAAGCGGTCCAAGAGGGCGAACAGGGGGAAGAAGGCCCGCTGGCCCCAGTTGGAGGAATGGGTCAAGCAGTGGGTTCTGGAAGAACGCGCGGCCGGGAGAGGCGTCTCCACGGTCCAGCTTCGACTGCACGCCGTGGCTCTGGCCAAAAACATGGACATTTTAAAGTTTGCTGGCGGTGCATCGTGGTGCTACAGATTTATGTGTAGAAACCAGCTTTCTCTGAGGGCGCGCACCACAATGTGCCAGAAACTTCCAGCGGACTTTGAGGAGAAGGTTGCCAGCTTCCGCGCATTCGTCGCCCGCCAAGTCCACGACCACCACATCTCACCAGCACAAATTCTGAATATGGACGAAGTTCCACTGACATTCGATTTGCCAATGTCTAGGAGTGTATCAAAGAAAGGTGAGAAGAGCGTGTCCATCATGACCACAGGACATGAAAATTCCCACTTCACCGTGGTCCTCGCCTGCTGAGCGGATGGGGCAAAGCTGCCACCCATGGTGATTTTTAAAAGAAAAACCATGCCTAAAGACAACTTTCCAGCAAGTGTGGTTGTGGAGGTGAACGAAAAAGGATGGATGGACACTGGGATGATGAATGTGTGGATGGCCAGATGTTACAGCAAGCGGCCAGACATTTTTTTAAAATCTAAAAAAGCTGTTCTGGTGATGGACAGTATGAGAGCTCACATTACACCAGCTGTAAAAGACAAGATAAAAACGACAAACTCTATCCCTGCCATCATTCCAGGTGGACTGACCAAGGTTCTCCAGCCCCTCGACATATCTGTGAACAGGAGTTTTAAAGCTGCTTTGCGCCGCTTGTGGGAGCAATGGATGGTCGACGGGGAGCACAGCTTCACAGCTACAGGACGCATGCGCCACGCCACGTTCCTGCAGGCGATCGACTGGATCGATAAGGCTTGGAAATCAATTTCCACAAAAATAATCCAGTCTGGATTCATTAAGGCTGGGATCATCCCACGGCCAGATGGAGCAGAGGACACCAGCGAGGAGGAGGAGGAGGACCAGACTGGGCCTTTGAGTACCGGTGTGCTGGACCGTGCGATGGCTGAACTGTTTGCCAGCGACACGGAAGATGAAGACTTTGAAGGTTTTGAATAGTGTAAATAGTGTAAATAGTAGTGTAAATATTTTGTTTGAATAAAAACTGTAAACGGTATCTGTTTCTGTCATTTTTATGGGCGGGGTGAGCGTGTATTAATTTTAAAGCCGCTAATATTTATGTTGTTATAACCGTCAAAGTGCATCTATTAACAAAAATTAAACCGAGACACGTTAACATATATATATTCAGCTAACAAATTTTTTTTTTAAGTGTTTCCTTACGGTAGTTTAATTTTAATTAAATTCAGTTCTTGCTGCGCTACAGCAAACCGTTTCTGGGTGCGAGCATCGTGTTGTTTACATTCAAAATTCAGCTGATTTGTAATCATTTATTAACAAAAATTAAACCGAGACACGTTAACATATATATTCAGCTGACAATTTTTTTTAAAAAGTGTTTCTGTACGGTAGTTTAATTTTAATTACGGTAAATTCAGCTCTCGCTCCAAACCGGGCCTGTGGGCCTGTTGTGGGTGCGCACATCGTGTTGTTTACATTTTAAATTCAGCTGATTTGTAATCATTTATTAAAAAAATTAAACAGAGACACGTTAACATATATATTCAGCTGACAAATATATTTTTAGGCATTTCTGTAGTTAAAATTTAATTAAATTCAGGTCGTGCTGCACAATGGACCACATTTCCCAGATGTCTCAGCGGTGGAGTGACGCATAACGTCAGCGGTGGATGACGCGTTACGTCGGCATCGGGGAGGGTTTGGCGCCATCTAGTGGCCATAAAAAAGACTGCAACGGCAGCGCGCATTAAACACCGAAGCGTATAATGTACATTTTTTTCTGATTTATTCCCAAAAATTGGACAAAGCGTATTATACACAGGAGCATATTATACACCGGTGAATACGGTATGTGTTGCTATCGGGCAAGTTGTATTTATTCTGTCATGCCAACTAGTTTTAGCGATGTTACATGTTGTCCGGAGACGAAGTCACGTGACGTAAATGTTCGCTACGTCAGAACTGAGTCGGCAAATCTGTTTCCATCTCTCGTTTTGCGCATCGGCTCTGATTCGAAAAACCAAAAAACCACCTCAAGCGAGCTTATCAACTTTTTTGAGAATTAGAGGAAGTTAATTCGAATTGTGCCGTTTCCATTCAGCTTTTCTGATGCGATACTTCAAAATGTGCATCAAGAAACCTTGATGGAAACACGGCTACTGAGCCTCGAAGACTCATTTATAAGTGAGATCTGTTGGACAGACAATAAAAGTGGTGAAAAATGACACATAGGGTTTGGAGACAAAAAAAATTCCTAACATATTTCTGATTTCTGCATGCAGATCAAACATATGATAATGAAAAAAGTCTCGCACACAAGCACATAATGACGCCGACATTACGCAGAAGGGGGGAGGAGAGGGGAGACTCAAAGGCGGGTACTTTGGGGGGGGCTGCCGGCCACAGCCAGAAACGAAGCCAAAGTTCTGAACTGATGACAAATGTTTATACAGCTGGGCTCCACTGACGTCCAGTGTTGGGAATGTTACTTCAAAAAAGTAATTAATTATAGTTACTAGTTACTTCGCCCAAAAAGTAACTGAGTTAGTAACTGAATTACTCACCTATAAAAGTAATTAGTTACCAGGGAAAGTAACTATTGTTTGTTTGGTTGGTTTAAGTTTAGATATATCTACGAATTTTAAGTAGAAATGCTTACAGCACCTCAACAGAACATGACTGTTTGACATACTATACTTCAAGTTTTTTCTTCATTACAAAATACAGGTTAACAAAATAATATAACAATTGTGTTTTTCAGCTCTATGTACACCCTGTACTGTTCAAGTGTTTTCTTAGAAATAAAAGTAAACAGTTAAAATAAGTGCTTTGTAGTGTAAAATAAAATCAAACTCTCACACAACTGGTTCTTCAAGAATTTTCTTAAAAACAAAAGAATCATTTTCACAATATGAAGTACTTTTAAAACAGTACTGAAAAGCTGAATAGATGCTTTTCACATGACGTAGCGACCTGTAGATCACGTCACCGAATCGCCATTTTGTTGGCGGAAGTAGCCGAGTGTTCAGTGTGTGTAGACGCGCCGGTTCGTTTCTTTCTTGTTGGATTTCTAGTCATTTCTAGCAATCATGGTCCAAGGTTGCGTTGTCGTTCGCTGCAACAACCGTGCTGGTTGCGGTGATGTGAAGCGGTCCATTTTTTTAAATTCCGAAGGTCTTAAAACACCAAGGAGAAGCAACAGAAGAACTCTCAGCAAAGTGACGTGACTTGTGGCTGGCGAGATGCTTTTCACTGACTATCGCAGGGATTTCAGCCCATCCAAATATTCTAGAGTATGTTCAGACCACTTCAAAAATGGTGAGTGTTGTTAAAAACACAGAGAAATGGTAAAATGTAAATGAACAGTCAAAGTTAGCTGAACGCTGAGTAATCAACCCATGTAAATGTGCATGTAGACTGTCAGATTATGCACAACAGAAAGTCAGGGCAGGTTGTGACTTTTTCTTTTTTCTGTATTTTCCAGGTAAACCTGCTGGCCTTTTTAACCAGACAAATCCTGACTGGGCTCCTTCTCTCAACCTGGGTTATGACATGTCTGCACATTCAGCCAGAGAAAATGCATCAAACAGGTGGCTATATGATGTTATTGCCTTGTATAACAAGCCAAGTCATATTTTGTATAATTATGACCCTCTGTGGTTAAGTTAAAGATACTGTTAACAGTGTTTCATTTGAAATTAAAGTGAAGTTATGGTTTATTAACAAGTACTTCTTGTTACATAGAAAAAGCACAAAAAGTCTGTGCTCACCTAATGCGATTTAACCATACGTCCATATCTCATACAAGCCTGTTATTTTTGTTTATGATAATAATAATAATAGAAATAATATTGCATTAGTCTTTCTTTTTGAGGCCCTCAAAGACGCTTTACAAATTTCTTGCATCATTTAATAAGACACACATTCACACACAATGTTTTATGAAGTAGAAGTTTTAAAGTGCAAAAGCAGTTGATCACATATCAAAGTTATATTACAGTTTTTTAGTTGTGCTTCATTTTTTCTTTACGAGGTGTGTGTTGTACATTGACTCAGACTGAAAGTAATTACATCAAATTTGAGATTTTATTTGTTTTTTTCTCCTCCTTCAACAACTCTGATTATGTTCATCTGTTCACAGGTATGCTCGTGCACAGGGCAGGCGACAGAAGAAGAAGCAGTGTGAAGCCATCGCAGCGGCGTTACTGGAACAGACTCCAATTCCCACACCACCTCCACAGCTTCACCAGACACCACCACAGGATGGAGTTGCTGATGAGGAAACCAGTGGTGATGGTGCCAGTTCAGAACTGCAACTAGGAAACCAGAAGAGAGTAGAGTTTCAGCAAATGTTGACCAGAATTAAAAACTTGGAAGACTCTCTAGCTGCTGCAACAATTACATCACAGTCCTATGAACATAACATAGAGAAGGTTAAATATTACACAGGACTCCCTAGTTTTGTAACACTCATGTCAGTCTTCACTTTAGTGGAACCATTCATTCTAGAAACAGTAAAGTGCAAGATAACAAAATTCCAAAAACTGATTTTGACCCTGATGAGACTTGACAAGAAGTCTTGTTTTGGTGATGTAAAAATGTTACTCTTTAAAGTATGTATTACCGTAAGTAATTATCAGCACTGTGCAGCTGAACTGTGTCGTATGATGTTGATAAGAAACTGAGAACAATGTACATGAACTGTGAAACTGATGGACTTAAATAAAACATGATTTTTATAAACCATAGACATACACCTGGAAAAGACTTATTTTAGAAGACACATTGATCTGTACCAGACCTGAAGTCGGTCTGCAGCATATAATTATTGTAGTTAGAAGATGACTCCAGATGGTTAATTTGGGTTTTTCTTGTGTCATCTTACTATCACAAAAATTAAATTTACCTGTCAGCATTTGATAGTGTTTTGAAATTAGTAGCGATAACCTTGACTTTGTAAGCTTACTATAATTTCATACGGTTATATTATTTCATTAAGTAATGGGCAAATAACTTTGACAAAAATAACAACAAATCTGCAGACTTGTGTTTAGAAATGTGTTTTACATTGTATCCTCTATGGCTAAAACATCGACATACAGCCTTTCTGGCATTATTCAAAACATTTCATAATTATTTATACTGTTCTGCTGAACACAACTATTTCGACCCCTCGGCAGGTCTCATCAGGCGGTGATGGCTTTCATGTAAAAAGCAACATGTATGCCATAGATTTCCCCGCTATAGTTGTGGGTTTGATAATTTTTTGTCAGGGGTGGGTTTGTTTGTAACTTGTTTTTGTTTGGGTTCGTTACTTTGTAACCTTTTTTTAGGGGGGTGTTTCTAATCTAAGGCCAGGTAGAAACTGGTTTAAATCTGGACAGTTTTAGTGACACTGGTTTAAATCTGGACAGTTTTAGTGACACTGGTTTAAATCTGGACAGTTTTAGTGACACTGGTTTAAATCTGGACAGTTTTAGTGACACTGGTTTAAATCTGGACAGTTTTAGTGACACTGGTTTAAATCTGGACAGTTTTAGTGACACTGGTTTAAATCTGGACAGTTTTAGTGACACTGGTTTAAATCTGGACAGTTTTAGTGACACTGGTTTAAATCTGGACAGTTTTAGTGACACTGGTTTAAATCTGGACAGTTTTAGTGACACTGGTTTAAATCTGGACAGTTTTAGTGACACTGGTTTAAATCTGGACAGTTTTAGTGACACTGGTTTAAATCTGGACAGTTTTAGTGACACTGGTTTTAATCTGTTGTAGTGAAACTGGTTTTAATCTGTTGTAGTGACACTGGTTTGACAGTTGTAGTGACACTCGGTCCAGACAGACTTCGGCAGCTCATAAGGGTCTTTGCCCTCAATACAGCCAATTTTATCCAGATACCTTTGTCTTGCTTTCGCATCCAGTGTGTCCTGGTACCGCTCCGTGTCCCGGTAATGTCCGTTTGCGTCGGTCGGCGGCTTTTTCGATGTTTTTTTACGTGGTCGTAGTTGTTCGTCCATACTCGCTCGTAGCTAAATGCTAAATGCTAGTCCTACAAGATGGCGACGACCGAAAAAAAAAACACCGGATATGACGTCAGTGAAAAGCATCTATTACCTGAGCTGTTGTGAGATGCTTGTCAGATCAGATACGACGGACGTACACTTCGCTCCGGGACATAATGTACACTTCACATGCACGTTCTTGCCTTTTACCTCAAGGAGAGTAAAGTAATTTCTGTATTTCCACTTTGAAAACGCCAACTTTCCCTCCAGACTCGCCATTGCTGCCAGACTTCTGTTAACTTTTCAGATTTGAAGCTTCCTGCCTGCAGCGTGTGAGCTGAACAACAAAACCGCTGATTGGCTGACCTCTGACTGACACTCTACCTCAGCCAATCAGCATCATCCTTATCGTTTCGCCCCTCCCTCCCCTCTGCTCCCACGTCTATGCTCCTACCCCCCTCCCCTCTGCTGCTTCCCCCTCCACCGTCCCTCACAAGGGAAAAAAAAGTAAACAAGCAGGCAGCGAGAGACAGCGCGCAGAAGACAAAATAACGTACACCATTTTAGTGTTTGTAACGGTAACGGCGTTGTAACGATAGACATAGTAACTACTTAGATTACCCGTTAATGAAAAAAATAACTCCGTTTGTAACGCCGTTTATTTATAACTCCGTTATTCCTATCACTGCTGACGTCCATGGAGTAGCAGATTTGGGAGGGCGAGGGCATCAAGTTTACAAAACATCACAGGCGTTTTGAGATAAGACGGACTATCAAGGCCAGTCGAGGAGCTGAATGTCAGATAAACATGATTGTTTTTGGAGACAGGCAGAACTTTAATGACATCTACCTTCAGTCTGTGCCGGTCCACTCGCTTCAGAAATGTCCAAATTAAAAATGACCATACCAATGGAACCTGTCTCAGAAAATCCCCAAGAAGGGGACGCTCCTCATGGACGTACATTCCTCATGGACGTCAGTGGAGCCCAGCTGAATGCAAACTCCACCAAACTTCAGCCAAAAGTCTGGTTTCTCGACACATGAACCAAGCCATCATGTAAGGCCTGCCTGACCAGGTCCAGATTAGCCGCCTTCTTACTTTTGTGTTGATAGACCAGGAACCAGCCGGATCCAAAAAGCATGAACCAGTTATCATAAATCCAATTAAGTATGCGTCCTTGAGATCCACAGATGACAGCAGAGATAGACACGTCATCAAGTCTTCCAAGTCGATGAGATATCCAGCTGTGTGCATGCCAACAGGGCAAATCGGCTCGCCTACAGGCTGTCTTCTTTTTTTTCATGTGAGCAGCTGGTTTCGGCTGTCATCAGCAAACTGGTTGATCCACTGTTAGAGGGTGCTATTTATAAGACTGAGCTGAGTACAGCACCTCAGATTGAGGAAGTCTTTCGGACGAAAGACGAAACGTTTCTACAATTTTTTTGCTTCGTTTTGTTTTGTTTTTTGAATGTCCAGAGGACCAGACTTAGATTTTTTTAGATTTATCAAATAAGCCCCCCATTTCAAAAGTGATACCTTGACTGACATGTTTCAATCACAGATTATTTAACTCTGAAAACCAGGGGTGCTCACACTTTCTCAGCATGCGAGCTACTTATAAAACAACCAAGTTAAAATGATCTACCCAATACAAAAAACATAGAACTATCTTCAAATGTATTAAGGATTCTTTTTATGTACATTGTATGTTGATGTACCTTGCATAACTATAAGCCAATATTGCACAACACATAATCAGGGGTCACCAACGTGGTGCCCGCGGGCACCTGGTTGCCCGCAGGGACCACATGAGGTGCTCGTGGGTGGTGACAGCAAAACACAACGAAAAGCAACAGTTCAGCTAACATGTTAGCTTCAATGCAGGCAGAACTGCAGAGCCACCAGGCTCACATCCAGCCACTGTTGTTAAACAGTGGCTGGTTGTGAGCCTGGTGGCTCACAATAGACAGAAGAATGTCAGAGCAGCTTTGAGCAGGCAGATGTTTCTCATGAGGCATTTTCAGGTGTGGAGCTCTTGAAAGAAGCAATGATGAAATATGTGAAAAATAATTTATTTAAAAGAGTAAAAGATGTGATGATTAGTTAAAATCGTTTTATCTATACAGCACTTTGTTGCAGCTGTGGTTGTTTTAAAGGGCTTTATAAATAAAGTACAATTGTAAAAAATGCTGAGGATCAATACTAATGTCACATCTAAAAAAGCTATGTCTGGTCATCTGGACATTCAAAAAACAAAACACCCGGCGTGACTTACGATGCTTCGGTGGTGGCTTTCGCTTTTGAAGATTGGTGAGTGAAAATTGACTGAATAAAAAGTCCACCTCCCATTCCGTATGAAAGTGATACGTTTTTGCCTTCTTACTTGATCCAGGTTTCTCACTCATGTTTTAGCAAGGGCTTAAAATCTGAGGTAATTTGCTGATTGTTTTCGCTTGTCTGTTTAGCTGCACTTTGCGCCGTTGTTTTTAGCATGAGCGGTGATCTAAAGCTCGTCATCTGATTGGTTGCCCTGTATGTCAATCAAGTGATGGGATGTTTGATAGGCTGACAATTTTTTTATGTCACGCTGCAATCTACTAGTAGTGCCTCCGCGATCGACTGGTAGATCGCGATCGACGTAATGAACTCCCCTGCTCTAAACAATCATTTTGAAGTCTCATCTGCTGGTCATGAAAAGATGGTACTCTGTTAAAATAACAGTGATCTCAAAATGTAAACAAAACAGGTCAAAAGATAGGTAACACTACAGAAATTTTTGTAAAAACTTTAAGGCCCTGTACACACGTAGCCTGGTGTTTGAAAAACGAATATTTGCACACAAAAAATATCTCTGTCCATACATGTTCAAATATTTAAAATGTATTTCTACATGTCCCATTTTTTTTCACGACAGGGCGTTGTAATGAATATGCTGAACCCATAGGTGGCAGTGTAGTGCTGTCACAACCCTTCAACTCAGCCACACTTCCTGTTATTATTATTATTATTTTTCTTTCGTTTGTGTGGACAGACCGTGAGGTTGAACTACTATTAAATACCGTGTTGGAGTACACAATTAATAAAACGCAGGAAAATGTCGACTGGGAATCATGTAAGAGCAGGTAGGTTGACTTTTTAGTGCTTTTTTTTAGAGCATTGTGTGACTGTCAGCGCCGCTCCAGCTGGAGGCGGTGGAGCAGAAAGTTCCGTTCTCAAAGTCCACACGCAGACTCGAAATTGGAGAGTTCTCAAATCTTCACTTTGGCCGGAGTTTTGTTATTATTTGTTTATAGTTACATCAACCGGAGTTCACGTATGGATGATAGGCCAAACCGCATGATAAACTGTTCGGTTTTACTGATAAACGGCTACGTGTGTACAGGGCCTAAGATACAATGATAAATCTGAAAGGATAATGGTGACTCAATGTTTAAAAGTAAAGCTTCTGTCACACAGTTACATATGCTTGTGTGTACAAACATATCTATTACATTGGTCCAAATGTAGTACTGTGTTAAATATTTATTCATTTGGCATGTGTATGTGTTCACAAAATATCTTCTTGCATCATGTATTGTATTAGTACTATTGAGATTTATTAATAGAGACAGAACTGAAGGCTGGAAGTTGAAGCCACGAAAGATAGGCGCCTCCTAGTGGTTGGTCACAGTACAATGGTAAGTCCCACTTCTCCAGCTAAAGAATGGGGTCATGTTCCTGACTAAAAAATAAAAATACCAGTTAGAAAATTTTTAGGCTGTTAGCTTTGTTGATATACACAGTTCTTACAAGACTGCTGTATGTTCAGATATGTATTTATTTCATATACTGTATGTTTAGTTTTAATTAGGTTATGTGATATAAGGAAAAAAATTACAAATGTGAATGTCACACCTTGATAGAGAGTTGTGAGGGTGTTTAGGGTTTGTATTGAGGGTATTGTGTCCTTAGTTATGGAACACCACAATGCTAAATAAATAAACAAATAAAGCAATATGAAATAAGTATTTAAGCTCATTTTATGAAATTTTTATTATTTTTATTATTTTATTTCATAATTGTGTTTTTCATGGCTTATTTTTTCATTCATTCATTCAACCTTTATTTACACAGGCTAGCCTCGTTGAGCCACGGGGACTCATTTACAAGAAGGACCTGTCTCACTCACACCCAAGGTCAATTTAGAGTTACCAATCAACCTAACATGCATGTTTTTGGACTGTGGGAGGAAACCAGAGCACCCGGAGAAAACCCACGCATGCACGGAGAGAACATGCAAACTCCACCCAGAAAGGCCCCCGGGTCGGGATTTGAACCGGGTACCTTCTTGCTGAGAGGCAGCAGCTACCAGTTGTACCACCGTGCTATTTCATTATAGTGTTTTTATTGATAGCCTATTTATTTCATAATGCCACTTTTCAGCAGATGTGAGTGAGAGAGTGAATGGCTGTTTGTCTCTATGTGTCCCTGTGATGGACTTGCGACCCGTCCAGGGTGTACCCCGCCCCTCGCACTGTGATTGCTGGACATGGGCACCGGCGACCCCCAGGACCCAAAATGGAAGAAGCGGGTAAAAGATAATGGATGGATATATTCTATTTCAGAATTGTGTTTTTCATGATGGCTTATTTATTTCATAATGCCACTTTTCAGCAGAATGACTTCAGCTGTCAATCAGCGTCAGTGGGTTGGACCTTCACGCTCACTGGCTGATCCTTCATATCCAGTAGTTTTCCTGAATACATGCTCACTGGTACAGCTAGCATAACAGCTAGCAGCGACTTGCTAGGTCAACAGTCATGAAGGATGGCAGAGTTGAATGAACTTCGTTTAGCTCAGGTAACTTTAGCAGATCAAATTGAAAAGATTACATTCAGAAGATACAGGTGTTGTGACAAAAAGTGATGGACTGAAAAAAATCGATCAACACCACGGGAGCGAGCACAGGTGGACTTACTGTTTAAGTTCTTTGAATTTAACAAGCAAGCTCAAGATTAAAGGTGCTATGTGTAACTTTCTGTAGAGCACAGAACTTAGAAAATTTTTCAACAGGCAAAGCATTCTGATCCCTCCCCCTCAGAGCCATATATGGCTCTGCCCCCCTTGCTCTGCTGAAATTCAAATTCAAGCTCTGTTTTTATTGGCTGGTTACAAACTCTGTTTTTATTGGCTGGTTAACGGCGGGTCACTCTGTGTTTTTAGTGTTTTTATAAATGCTGATAGAGAAGCAAGGGGACTATAGTTTTTTTCAGAGATTACTTTGTCTAACATCAGTCTGTCAGTAGATAGTGACAGAGTGAAGAAATATGTTACAAATATATTGTTAGAAAAGTTACAGACTGCACTACAAAGTTACATAGTGCAGCTTTAACACTAGCTATACCAGTGAGCAGGTATTCAGGAAAACTAATGAATGTGAAGGATCTGCCAGTGGGCGTGAAGGTCCAACCCACTGACGTTGATTGACAGTTGAAGTCATTATGCTGAAAAGTGGCATTATGAAATAAATAAGCCATCATGAAAAACACAATTATGAAATAGAATATATCCATCCATTATCTTTTACCTGCTTCTTCCATTTTGGGTCCCAGGGGTCGCCGGTGCCCATGTCCAGCAATCACAGTGCGAGGGGCGGGGTACACCCTGGACGGGTCGCAAGTCCATCACAGGTACACATAGAGACAAACAGCCATTCACTCTCTCACTCACACCTAGAGACAATTTAGAGTTACCAATCAGCCTAACATGCATGTTTTTGATCTGTGGGAGGAAACTGAAAGTTATGCACCATAACTCATGTTCCCTGAAGGAAGGGAACAAGGTGCAACACTATTGCTATGGGAAATTGCGCCCCCGCGCGATTACCTGAAGTAATACAATCACGCCTTAAAGGCAGAGGGGTCAGCGTCACCCCAGAGACCCCGCCCTCTGGGTACTTAAGACGCGGACGTCCATCCTACATTCTCCAAAATGCACTTCACCGAGCTTCAGCATTGAAAAGGGCCAACTGTGTTGTACCTCTTTCCCTTCCTTCAGGGAACATGAGTTATGGTGCATAACTTTCAGTTCCCTTATCAGTCAGTCACTCGGTGCAACACTATTGCTATGGGAACGTAATTCATTCACGCCCTTGAAATGCTCAGTAAAATGCATGCTTGTGTGAACATCTGCCTTTATACATTAGGCATCTCTCGGCCGCTCTCTACTGTGTGTTAGAGAGGACAGCCTGAGTGACGTCACACGTAGTAACGTCCAAACTGTAATGTTTTGCAAACGTGTTCGTTGAGATCCAGTTCGCAGCTGCACATATGTCTGCAACTAGTACGCCCTTGAACAGTGACCACGAGGCGGCCAAGCCTCAAGTAGAGTGGGCACGTACCCCAGAGGGTACCTGTTGGCCTTTGCTACTGTACGCCCTCTTAATGGCCTCAGTCACCCAATGTGAGAGGCGTTGCTTTGACAGGGCCCTACCAGTAGCTGGGACTGCAAAACATACAAACAGTTGGTTTGTTTTCCTCCAATCAGCTGTTTTCTCAATATAAGCACTTAAGGCCCTAATGGGGCAGAGTGCTCTCAGTCTTTTCTGTTCCTCAGTGAGGACAGGAGCAGGAGGAAATGAAGAGAGTTCAAAGTCCAAACTTCTGGGATTCAAAGTCAGGACCTTTGGGACATATGCAGGGTTAGGCCTTAGGGTGACCTTTGACCCATCAGGAGCAAACCTGGTAGACATTGGGTGCACAGACAAAGCATGGAGGTCACCCACACGTTTCGCCGGGCAAAGAGCCAGAAGCAAAGCGGTCTTATAAGATAGCAAATCTATCCTAATATCGCTTAATGGTTCAAATGGGGGCTCACAGAGAGCACTTAGGACCAGTTGGAGATCCCAATCAGGGGTCAAGGTCCTGCTGGGAGGTCTCTTCCTCAGTACGCCCTTCATGAACCTTATCATGAGAGGGTGTGCACCGGGCGTCTTGCCCCGCCAGCCCTCAGGGCATGCTGAGATGGCTGACAAAAACACCATAATTGTAGAAAAGGAGCGGCCTTCTCCAGCAGGTCTTGTAGAAAGGTAAGAAGCTGGACCAGGTCACATGAATAAGAAACAATATTCCTTTCCATGTACCAAGCTTCAAAAACACACCATTTGCATTTTGCATAGAGAGTCTGTGTTGACATCGCTCTTGCCCCTTGTATTGTGTTTATCACATTGCTAGGGAGGCCTGAGGGCATCAGTTTGTTCCTTTCAGCAGCCAAGCTGTAGTTTGCCACAGTCCTGGGCGTAAGCAGAGAGGTTGTTCTTATTGGTGATGCAGCAGGTCTCTAAAGAGGAGCAGATGCCCACGTTCCTGGATTAAGCACACCTCCAAGGGCCCTGGGCCCTGTGACCCCCTGGGGACCAACTATATTAGGGAGGGGACCTTCCTGTAAATGTGTTCCCACACCACCCGAACCGGGGGTGCTGGGGGACGGGTGCAATGTACTGTCCCTGTTGGACAACCGTGGGCCAGAGCATTTGCTTTTTCTCCTTTTAGTGAGAGTCACGGCATGGAGGGAGTGCAGGTTTTGTATGCGAACAGACCTCCGGATTCCAGGCCACTCCATGGCCAGGTCTGGTTCACAAGCCTCCGGCTCCACCATTACTCTGGAGCTGGTTATGACTCCAGGCCAGGGAGCTGCGTCGGGCACGTTTTCTCTGAGGACGTGTTTTGACCAAAGTGGTGGTGACTCATACGCCCAGAAATACGGTAATCTGGGCTTGCATTTGCAATATTATGACTGAGCTACAAAATGCCCGGTGAGGGGATGCCATTGAAAGGCACAGCTGATTCAGTGCGTTGAGCACTGTCACACAAAACAGGTTCACTGCTTGTGCACGGCCTGCTGTCCGTACAAGACGAAAAGTTAGTTCCAGCGTGAGGATGTAAAACTACACGAAACAGCTTTTTCATGTTGAGCACCTATACGCCTGGCTGATGTCATTAAGTACAGACCTTCTCAGGCATGAGGAAGAGGAATCTGATCCAGCCCTGGTGCATTTCCTGCTTTGTAACAACATTTGTTTACAAAACCCGCAGCGTCATTGCTGTCCCTTTTGTCAGCATGTGAGTCTGGCTCGGGCCTGTGGGCCCCTGTTGTAGCCCCCCCGTTGCCCATTGCTGATATCCACTGAAAAGCGTCTGGGGGCCATAACGGTACGTTGTCATGGTCACCAAGTTCTGTCGGCACGCCCTCCGGGCATGCGGACGTGTTGCAGGCTTGTTGAATTTGTGTATTGTCGGCCCTCTGGGTTCCAACGGGGTGGGGGTTGAAAGATGTGACCCCCCTCACCTGGCCCTGTGAGAGCCGGTGTACCTGTTTGCAGACGCCTCTGGGTCTGTCTGTTGCAGACAGTCCTGAGGCAACCTGCTGGAGCTTATTGTTCTGAGCTAGTACCCCATGAACCGCGAGGGAAGGGGGGTGACAGCCCCCACCCTTTATAGCGATCGGTATCAGAGGGGAGCTGTGTTGTTGATGTTGCTGGTTTTTTTTTTGTCAAGAAATAGGGCGAAACTGTTCTTTGAATTTTTATTTGTGTTTTGCACAACAACTTTTCTTGCCTTCCCGGAGGGCCTCAGCCTGTTTACGCCTCTGTTCTAGCCTGGTCTGAATCTGGTCCAGAGCTCTTCCGAACAGTCCCGTCGGCTCTATCGAGTGGTGCAGAAAATGAACTTGCTGACCCTCCAGGAGGTCTGTCAGAGTCATCCACAGATGACGTTGGGCGATGACCACCTCAGCCATACATCTGCCCTGTGCAATGGCTACTGTCCCCATCATGCGGAGCACAAAGTCCGTTGCCCTGCGGGCTTCCTCCAGCACTTCGGTGGCAGCCTGCTTGTCTGTTGTCACCTGGAGCTCCTGTAGTTTTTCAGCCAGGTACACCTGCATCATCGCGGACGCGTTCATCGCGCGCGCCGCGAGGCCCTGAGCCCTGTAACACTTCTCGAGCTGAGTCGCTGAGGCTCGACAGGCTTTACTGGACAAACTCAGTTTTGTTCCAGAAGATCTGGGGGCCAAGTGGACCAAGTGAGATGCAAGCGTGTCCTCCATCTGTGGCACATTGGCTATTCCTGCTGCCTCCATTCCAGCCACATCCAAGAACTGTGATGCCACATCCTGACCAAACGCGTTTTCAACTGCAGGAGCGTCCAGTTTACATGCAAAGTCAATGGGGGACGCGCTTCCAGCCACGTCTTGGCGTCGGGCGTCACGTCACGTGCGTGTTGAGCGTGCTGGAAAAGCGTTTTCCGTGCACGTGAACCCGCTTCAGCCTCCAAGCACGCGTTGATCATTGCTGAAGTTTTCGCCGTTCAAACGTTCAAACGCCGTTCAACTCTGGTTGATCAGGGAGAGTCGGGGGGGAGGAGAGAGGGGGAGAGTCCCTATGTGACGCGGAAACGAGGGGGCGCGCGCACTATGTGACGTATTGGGACACAGAAAAAACCCGCGGAGTCATGGACTATGGAAGAGAAACTCATTGTAGCTGTGTGTTCGCGACAACTCCTTCACGACCATTCATGGACTATGGAAGAGAAACTCATTGTAGCTGTGTGTTCGCGACAACTCCTTCACGACCAGTCAAGTCTGCTCTACAGAGACTGGCGGAGTGCAGTGAGGAACTCGGTGTACCAGTAAGCTCCTCCCACACCCCCCGCCGCCACACCGCCGCAGCTTCTCGTTCTGGTCAGGACATCACTGGGTCCAGTCCAGTGCGTCCACTTGCGTGCGTGACGAGCCTTTTTGCCATTGAAAAGCTGTTTGGTCGGGACGTGCCTAGTAAGTGGGAGCAGCATGGGAGCTCTGGGCTCAGTCCAGGTGCGAGTCAGCTCTGTGAGGAAATCCGGGAAGATATGTATTATATATATATATATATATATATATATATATAGGGGTGTAACGATACACAAAACTCACGAGACGAGACGAGAAAATCACAGATCTCGCGAGAACGAGACGAGATTTTAACATTAGTTCAAGAAAACTTCAAAGATCGGTTTTATGCCGCAAAAAGGCTTTTATTCTGTTTTAACATGTATTACAAACCCAACTGATGTCTTCATTTTACTGATTGAATCTCCTTAGACCTTAGAACGTTCAACTTTGTTAAAAAAAATAGATATTCACGCAGGACTTTCCAAAAATTGAACATAAATATCCGCATCAGCGCTGAATCTGCAGCCGTCACTCACCAGTGTTGCCAGATTGGGCGGTTCACCGCGATTTTCCTTCTGACTTTTGCGGGTAAAGAGTGCTTTGGGTGGGTGGGACTCTATCTGGCAACACCGGTCACACCGGTGTTTACACGCGTGTCTTTACATTCGGGGCAGCGTCGGCAGCGCCGGGACCCTCCATCAATGTAGAGGCGTCTGCGGGCGGCACCGGGACCCTCCATCAGTAGTTGGGGCGTCTTCTATAGCAACTTCATCCGGCGAAGCCATGCTGTCCGTGACGCTGACTTGCTAGGGGCTCTGCTAGCGCTAGCATTAGCATCTCGCGAGACAACGTTACCTCTCAACGAGAGATATCGCGGGAGTTTAATATCGCGAGATCTCGTACAACGAGATCTCGTTACATGCCTAATATATATACATATATACAGGTGGTCCCCGACTTACGAGCGAGTTCCGTTCCTACGAGTCGCTCGTAAGACGAAAATTCGTATGTCGGAACACGAAACACGTGTTGCTCGTAAGTCCGGATTTTCGGTCGTAAGTCGGAAAATTTATGCTAGCGCTACTACAAACACTCGTTTTTCAACACAAACGTACATACTAGTTCATAAACATGCTCAGAAACTTGTTTACAAACTGTTAGCTAACACACTTTCATCTAAAAACACATACCAGTGCTGTATTTTCTGTATGTTCTGTACAACTCTACTGTTCGTTAGTCAGCTCGTAAGTCCGGAACCTCGTATGTCGATGCGCTCGTAAGTTGGGGACCACCTGTATATATGTATACTGTATGTATAAATATATACAGTATATATAAATATATATATATTTATATACCGGTATATATAATGTGTTATGTGTTGTCATCATATTCACATACAATGGTGAAATTGGCTCTCTGCATATAACACATCCGCCACCAGGTGAAGCAGTGGGCAGCTACTCAAAGCACCCGGGGAGCAATGTGGTGTGCTGCTCAGAGACACCACAAGATGTGCAATGACTGGGGATTGAACCTTGGACTTTGAGTCACGAGTCATCAGTGTATTAATGGGATTAATCCCTCATTACCAACCTGCTGAAGAAGTACATCTCCTATTCCATGTATGAAGTAATTTTGTGAGTTGTCCATTTGGGTCGCAGCCTGCCGGCGTTCCTGCAACGCTCTGAAGAAGTTCCTGTGGTAGACCAGCAGAGGGTCCAAAGACGGGAAGATGCGAGCCACATAGTCCCCATCCAGCAGCAGCTCCTCCAACATGCCTCTCCTGAACACCTCCGACATGACCGTCATGGTTTCAATATGGTGCAGCTCTGTCTGCATCAGCTCTACAGGGAGGGAAATAAAATATATTTGTATGTTTACCAGGTCAGGTGAGATCATTTGTGGGTAACTCTTTCCCAGTCCACAGTCTGTAATTTGCTTGTTTAAGCAAACTATGAGCAATTTGGAGGAGTGTAATCTGAGGGGTAAGCCTAGCATCACATGTTCCAATACGGAGCATTACCTTGATACTTATAACGAGCTGCTGGTCTCTTGTGATTGGCATAAACTCATGTAATTTTTACCGTTTTAGATCATTTTTAAAGAAGCTCCCAGTCACTTGTTGACAAATTCCTGGCTCAAATTCAATGTCAAACTCTTCTTATTTCTGTTATGTTTTTTGGTGATTTATTTTCCAGCTGTTTTTTTCCACTGGTGTCAAACTTGTATTTTTTAATAATACTCTGAATGACTGATTTTATAAACATTAGGCCAAACACCTCACCACTACTGTGGGAATGTTTTGGTCTTAATACAAATAAAACGAGAGCTAAAAAAATACTTAGTGGAGATGATTTCAAGAAGTGATTTAAAAATGTGACAATTAACAATGTAAAACTTTTTATTTATTTATTTATGTATTTAACCTTTATTTATACAGGTACTGTAGTCTCATTTTCAGGGACCTGATTGGGAGCAGATGATGGGGGTTAAGGGCCTTGCTCAAGACCCAGAGTGGGGCAAATGAGGGTGGAGGCAGGTGTGGGTGATAATGTAATAATGTAATGTAATAATGGCAAAACATCAGCAGTAAAAAGTAAATTAGGATATCTTAAGACAGGTCATTATCAAGTACATATGAAATCAAAGGTCTAGCATTCCTTGAAGTAAATATCATCTCCATCTTTCATTCCAGAGTTTTGAACTAAGATCATCTCATCTTGAAAAATGTTGCAAAATCTCATGCGATCTGTTGGCGCTCACAGTGCATGTTGGGGATGACTCTCAGCTGCTAACACATTAAATTTAATATTGATATCTATATCTATAAAAGCGTTTGATGTACAACCGTTTTTATTCAGTAAAGTTGATTAGCTGTGGCGCCCATCTTGACTAGAGCTGACTCCAAAAAGTTGTTTATTAAGTACAGTGATTGTTTTCTGAGAGTTTCATTAAATCAAATCACTGGTTCATAAAATATTTTTGCTAAAACAACAGACAAATAAACACACACAGACACAAGTTCTTTCAAATTCTGACAGTCTTGCTTGGTTGCACGATGCTACTAAGCCTTTAGAAGGTGTCAGACCAAAGACTTTTAAAACCAAAGATTAAAACCAACCAGACTTTTTAAAACAATTGAAACATGTCAGTCCAATTTACTCATTTAAAAGTCTCAAAACGCTCCAGAAAGCACAAAGTGTTGCCCTTCATCAAGCCAAGGAGCATCTTATCACAGATGAGTACATCCTCAATCAAGTATCGTCAATAATTCATGCCGTGTTTGTGCTATCTGATTTGCAATTAGCTTTGGCTCAACCATCAGAAGTGTTTAACAAGTGGTTCTTTCAGTTGCTGGGTGAAATAATGGCATAAACAAAGATAAATTCAGACTACAGGTAGTCCTCGACTTACGGCGGTCTTGATTTATGGCAATTCTGTGTTACGAACGCATCTTATTAATAAAAAAATAATATAAAATAAAACAAAATAATAATAATAATTTGAAAAATCTTATTTTATGCGTTTAAATGTTCTTGATTTTATGTGTACAACAGTTTGTTGCAGCTGTGGTTGTTTTAAATGGCTTTGCAAATAAATTATTATTATTATTATTATTACTGTATTATTATTTTGAAGCCGATTACGCAGTTTTCGGCAGTGTTCGGAAGTTTTCGGCAGTTGTCGTTTAGCTTTGGTTACCTCTAGCTTCGACAGCCGGCTTTGGACAGACCGTCTGTCCGATCAGAGATTGCTTCGCTCGGATAAATGAGCTGGAAACGGTCGGTGAACTCTGTGGACGTCTCAGCGGACGAACGGCTTGGCGGCCTGGATGTTGGTGGCACCCGGAGCTAACAAGCTAAAACGCGGACGAACGGCTTGGCTGCCTGGATGTTGGTGGCACCCGGAGCGAACATGCCAACGCCAGCCCCACCGGGGACACAGAGCTGACGGGCGGCGGAGATGCCTGCTGCGGCCGGGAGCTCGCCTCGATGCTCCGCCTGGCAGCCTCAGATGTTGGTCGGACCCGGAGCTAACATGCTAACGCGGAGAAACGGCTTCACCAGCTCCCAGTAAGTTATTAACACTTTTTACCTTCATTATGGCTCCAAATGTATGGAGCTAACATGCAGTTACAAACAGTTTGGACCGCGTGAAGCAGCTGGAAGCTGCAGAGCTCGGACGTGCAACGAGCTAACATGCTAACAGACATGCTAACTATTTTTTTCCTTCATTATGGCTCCAAATGTACTGTATGTGCTTTTTGATGATTATGTAAGGTACTGTGTTAGGATAGGCGAAGTGCTTGTTAACTTGGTAACTGTACAGTACCGTACATGTACGTGTATAAGTGGCGGCTCGTGTGTTTTCCGACTTACGACGATTTTCGACATGCGAACGGCCGTAGGAACGGAACTCGTTCGAAAGTCGAGGACTACATGTATTTATATAGCAACATGTCACAAATAAAGTCCTCTCAGGGCACAGCCCAGGAAAAGTAAACAGATCACATTCACACCCTGAAGCATACAGTCCAGGTCGTTTCACTTCTTTTTAATCCAGTCCGATTATAATTCCAAAAGTCTCACCATAGATTACATTCTGTCGTTTGATGGTGCGCCTGTCGTGTTGTCTGCAGAACTCTGGACTGACTGCGAGGCTCCACGACTCGGCCTCGAGCCCCAGCAGGTCAGCTGACAGGTCATTCAGTAGATGAGCATCAACAGAATCTGTAGGTACAACCAGAGTGAATACGTTTTCTCTTCTGGATCGCAGTTTAATTGGCTCTAAACCCTGTAGGTCGTTTTCTCCTGACCCTTTGTGCTGCTACGCAGGTCGATGAACAGGGGGGTTGTTGTCACAGGTGTTCCCTCTTCATACAGTGAGCTGTTAGGACAAGCCACCATGCTGAAGTCACTGTCCGCTCCTGCTGTTTCACTCAACCCTCTGCTGGGAAGCAACGTTAGGACTGAACACGCTTGTTGACAACATGTACTGTATGTGAACTACAGTTTCAGTCATACGGACATTTTCAAATTCCAACTCTGGACAGTAGGCCTGTCGCAGTAACAAATTTTTCTGGCCGATTAATTGTCTCAGAAATTATTGCGATAAACGATAATGTTGTTTTAAATTTGACAATAATTAGTAATTATTGTCAAATTTTAAAAAGAAATGTTGGTTAATTTGTTTTGAGTGTAGTACCTTTTTTGACCACCGGATGGCAGTATAAGGTCATTTGAACCAAAGGATGGATGGTGAGGGAGTGAGCAACGTGTCTCTTTAAGAAAATGGGAGGGAGGCCCCTTGACGTGACATGGGCTGTCTCTCCGTCCTGTTTTTCAGTCCTCAAAATGGAGGACGCTCAGTGGTTTGAGCTCTTTAGCAAAGCCTTTGTCACACAAAGCTTTTAATAAAAAAATCAGTAAACAAGTTCTTAGCTTCTTTTTGCAGAGAAAAACAACTTTTTACACAAAGGCACGGGTTTCAACCCTGAATTTTGGAGCTTCAACAAGACAGAGATTTTTTTCCCCGAGGTCAACCTGTTAGCTTAGCTCGATCCAAAAACACGATTTTGGACGGTTAAAACGGATTTTAAATAAAAGAGAAAGGTAGGGGTCAGTGAAGAGCACCGAGCTGAACCTTTTTGTCATCCAGTATTTTCAGTAGAACGAGAGAGACATAAAGAAACGATAAAGCCGATAAATGAAAATGAGGTAGATCATTTTCATTTATCATCAACTGATTTATTGTTTATTGCGACAGGCCTACTGGACTGCAAAACTGTGCCATTGCTATTAATTCAGTACCTAATCACTAACGTACAGAATTTATTTCCGAATGTATAGAATATTTTAAATGTCACAGCTCTGGACATGCCGACTTACATAAATTATTCACATCACTACATCACAGGATGTACATAGATATGTTTAAAGACCATAAATAAATTACACATAAGACAAGTTATGGAATATTTAAATGGCTGTACCGGCTATCTATGGAGATAGACTGGCTTTTAGAAAATGAAGTGACCGTTTCTCTTTTCCCTTCTCTGGTCACAGATGAAACTGAAGAGGACGACGAACATGAAAAGGCTGAAGCGTTTTCTCTCCCAAAGTCTAAAAGGAAAGATCAACAGGAAGAGGAATCAATCTCCCTGTGGAGGTTTTTCCGCTGCACAAACACTTCACGTGCAAGTTTAAAAGGTCCACTGACATGATTTTTCTACTATTCATAAAATTGCTCTATATATATATATACAGGTAACCCCCCACTTACGACTCCATCGACCTACGAACAACGGGACCTACGAACATATCATATTTAATAAAAATATGAAATTACTGTATTAAAAAAAAAAAAATATTTTATTTTTTTTTTGTGTTTAAATGTTCTTAATTTCATGTGTACATCACTTTGTTGCAGCTGTGGTTGTTTTAAAGGCTTTATAAATAATAATTATGATAAAAAAGATCATTTCTGATCATTTTTGAGCAATCTTGGGCAACAGGAAGTAGGTCTTCAGTTTACACGGTCACAAATTAATGTAGAACACCGGACGCCATTTTAGGTTCAGTCACTGGGGTCTCCGGTCACAGAACACCGGACGCCATTTTAGGTTAGCTGCCCGGGAGCCAGCCGAAGACTGGTGACCAGGATGGCTTCATATGGATTAATTACGAGCTGGAAACGTCTCTGTGAACTTTGTGGATGTCTCAGGCAGCAGCGGATTTATCGCTGATCGTGCCAGGCCGCCGCGCGAACACCTCCGGCCAGGCTCTGGCCTGGCTAGCTCCAGAAGCTAACACGGGAGCTAACACGGTAGCCGGCCGAAGACTGGTGACCAGGATGGCTTCATATGGATTAATTACGAGCTGGAAACGTCTCTGTGAACTTTGTGGATGTCTCAGGCAGCAGCAGCAGCTGCAGATTGATCGCGCCGCCGCTCCAACACCAGCTCATGGCTTGGCTAGCAGAAGCTAGCCAGCTAGCTAACACAGGTCTGGAGCAGCTGCGGTGGTTCACTGGCCGGCCGCCGCGCTGCTCGGCCCGACAACAATCAACGCATGGCAACCTAAGATGTCGGCTTTGACCATCTCAAAGTAAGAAAATATATTTTTATTTATTCTGTAAATGTGAATAGCAATGTTTAACATTACAGTACACTACTGTACATGCTTAAATGTGTGCGCGCGCTCCGTTAGCATGATAAATAAAGGTTGAATGAATGAATGAATGAATAATTTAAAAAAATAATAATAATTTTCACCCCCTACCTACGGCAGAATCGAGCTGCGAACCGTTCTTAGGTCCCGAACTCGTTCGTAACACGGGGGTTCCCTGTATATATATATATATATATATATATATATATATATATATATATATATATATATATATATATATATATATATATATATATATCATTTAAATATGTTCATTTTTGCAAACAAAATGATAAATCACTTTAATTTTGCTTTAAAAGTGATTTTGAACTTCAAGCCGTGTTTAATCATGGGAAATCCGATTACACGCGAACGCACCATCTGTGACGTAGTGTCCAGAGTGTGAGGCAGAGCTCTGGGCTTGTCACGGTGCGTGCGTGTGAGCAGCTCCACATGAAGGTAAGTCTGATACAGCATCAGACCTAAATTAGATCCTGTTGTTTCTTGTTCCATCACCCAAACTATTTTCTGCTTCCCAAAATGAAGACAAATAGCTCAAATCTTCACATAGATTGCTAAATTCGTCGGGTTTTAAATTGTCCGCTATTAAAGAGACCAGAGCCCTCTGCCTCTCACTCTGGACACTACGTTACAGATGGTGCATTCGCGTGTAATCGGATTTCCCATGATTAAACACGGCCTGAAGTTCAAAATCACTTTTAAAGCAAAATTAAAGGGATTTATCATTTTGTTTGCAAAAACGAACATGTTTAAATGATAAAATATATATATATTTTGAGCAAGTTTATGAATAGTAGAAAAATCATGTGAGTGGACCTTTAACACCTTGATCACATATAACACTTTACGGTGAAATGCAAAAACAATGCTGTCACTTTAAGGTAAAGTTTAGACCCCCACATTTGCACAAAAACACACACAATCCAGGCGTGATCCTCCACTGAGATGGTTAAAAATTAAGAGGGAAAAGCGGGGGATGAAAAGCAGTGGTTTACTGAACTACAGGGCGAGGGAGGACAGGTGAAAAACTCAATGAATCAAAAACTAAAGGAGAACACTGTTTACAACGTTAGTGGCTTCGTGGGGGGCACTCACTCTGTGGGAGGGACATGGTCTTGCTTTTCATCAGCGCTGCATTCCTCTCCTGCGGCTTCTGCAGGGACGAACATAACTATATTATCATCAACAGCTGCAAAATCTTTGTGTGCGCTCATGAAAAGGTGCTGCAGTGGATTTTTACAAATCGTTCCATCAAGTGTTACTTAAATCATGTTAATTGTTAAATCCTCGCCCTGCAGTAACTTTTCCTCAGCTGGATCAGTTTTCAGCTCTCAGTTAGCTCCTCGTGTAAAACAAAGCTGCTGAGGTTTGTTTATAAGTACGAGTGCTTCTGCGTGTGTCACCGGTTTGTTTACAGAGGGCGTGCACGGTCTGTTTGCTCAGGCTCACAAGCGCTCACTGTGACAAATTGCTCACTTTGATGCGTAAAATTTACAGCGCAACTGATTGACCGTTAAACAAATGTGCATTTAATGGAGGGAAAAATACTCTGTCCCAAAAACGTTTTACTAATGTTTGTCTGTTAGTAAAACTATGCAGAGAATATCCAGACAAATAAATAAATAAAAAACAGTTGAGATATTGTGCATTTGAGGAAAAAATGTTCCATTTTACTTTGGTTTACCCCATAAAGACCTGATATAACATGTGTGTGCAGATCTTTAGGGGACCTTGATGGGAAATTTATTTTGAGCCCTGAAACCATGCACATATACAACACTGCACTTTTCAATTCTCTGTTTTGTATAACATAAACACCCCTGTAGCTCTGTCTCGAAGGAAGAATTGGGGAACAAACATAATACTAGACAAAAATAAATTTTTAGTCATATGCTTTTTAGTGTAGAATGATCCAATACTGTATTCCACATTTGTAAGAGGCTAAAGTAATGTACGGTAAATCCTCGCTCTCAGTTTCTGATGACTCCCCTCGTTCAAGACCTCAAACTCCAGGTCCTTTCACAACATTTCGATTGGATCAAAGTCAAGGATCGGATTTTAACTTTCCAAAACATGAATTTTATCCTTCTATAATCATACTTCCATGGAACATCATGTGAGCTTTTAATATTTGTTTTCCTACTTGACCCACGTTTCCCCAAGATTTAGTTCTGATAACTGTTGTCATAGTTTTCTTTTAAAATTACTTGTGTTATTTGACATTTTGTTTTTCCATCATCACAAATGGGATAAAAAATGATCTTCTCTTCACTTGGTCATTTTTTGAATTACCGTATTTTTCGGAGTATAGGTCGCATTGTCCAATTATTACAAATAGATTGGAAAAATCCCTAGATAGGTCGCACCTACGTTTAGCTCTGCTGCAAATGTCTGCCACAGGAGCGCACAGCAAGGCTTTTAAGAAGATTAACACTTAAAAACAATTATTTGTTTGATAAAAATTATAGCAAATATGTGTCTGAGCTGAACTTTTCCTTAATAAATGAACGTAATTGTGAAATGAGCTGGATTTAAAATTTGTTTCGCCGAAAGTGATAAAAAGCCATATATAGGTCGCACCTGAGTATAGGTCGCAGGCCTTGAAAAAAAAAAAAAAGATAAAAAGGTGCGACCTATACTCCGAAAAATACGGTAACTTGAACTTTGTTTACGTGATCTTTAGCAAACTGCAGTCAGACAGCTAAATTGTTTTTTGGAGAACCAACTTGCAGCTCAGAAGAAGACCAGAACCAGAACCAAACCCTTGGACTGATTTAAATCATATACTGTATACCAGTACATGTCTGGTTGTACTCAATTTATTCAAATCAAATCCCTTAAGTCTCAGCTTCTTCCAGTCCCTTCTGGAGTTCCCCAAGGCTCTATTACAGGGACTTTTAGTTTATAATCTCCTTCTTTATAATCTTTGTTTCTGTTGTTTAATTAATTTAGTTATTTTTTATTTCTGTACAGTATCTGTAAGAACAAAGAGGAGATATATGGATGCAGTTAGAGAGGACATGAAGGTAGTTGGAGTGAGGTGGAGGAGGATGACTCGCTGTGGCGACCCCTGAAGAGGGAAAAGCCGAAAGAAGAAGATTTGTTATTTCTGTATCTTTTGTTTTTACTATTGCAGTGTTTTTTTAATAGTTTTTTTAAACACGTTTTATAAGATAGCCAAGGGTGTTTTGTATTGTGCCTGTAAATAAAATGTGTTATTATTTTTGTTTAAAAATATATATATACTGTAATAATAATAATCTGATGTAACAAAAACGCATGTTCTCTTTAATGAGTAGTAATTTTAAAAACATTTTAAAATCTTTTTTCTAGGTGAAGCGACATCAAATGCGATGTTACCTTTCCACAGGCTGCAATGGACTCTCTGCAGTTTTTATGGACGTTCAGGAAGCAGTCTGTAGACGAGGACGGAAGTAATTCCTGTTAATTTCATGTTATCTGATAATCAACAGGTTTATTAAAACACGTCTGACATTTTTTTATTTTTATTAATTGACTTTTTATCTTTTGTCAAAATAAAACAATGATATTTAAACAATCTCTAGCCATTTCAAGCTGCCACAGGACATAGAAACAACACCAGTTCTGACAGCTTAATACTTACTGGAGCACTGCAACAGCTCCTTCCCAAAAACAGACTTCTCACAGGCCACACAGGGAGAAGAACCAGATGGAGACACAGGAACAAACTGGTGCCCATTAGCTGCTCCTGACTTTCCCTCCTTCACCTCCTTCCCTTTAACCTGAAAGAAAAAGTCACACATACTTTCAAATTTCCTGCCATTTACTATTAAAACTACAATATTATGTAAACCACCAAAGATATGGCACTTTAGATAAAGGAACCCAGGAGTCTTTTCTTCTGTTTTCATTGTTAGGGTCCGTGGGGGACAGCTGCTGCTGCAGTGTCTTATCCTCAGGGGGCATTAGGAGGATCTCTTTCTGTATGTGCACAATAGAGCCATATTTATTTTCTTCTCAAACTTTGCTGGGAAGTGGAAGAGTGTGTGTTTATTTTGTTGCAGTTCGAGTACAAAGAAGCAGGCCTTTGAGCACATATAAACACATGTTCCTAGGATTATAAGTTTTCTACAGAATGTGCTTTGGGCTTTTAGCCTTTTTAGGGAGGGGGTCTAACATGTTACATAAGAAACTCTTTTCACTGTGTCCTGTTGCTCACCGTATTTTCCGGAATATAGGTCGCGGCTTTTTATCATTTTTGCAAGCCCTGCGACCTACCGTATATTCAGGTGCGACCTATTTATGGCTTTTTATAAAATAAGCTGATTTTTAATAATTTATTAACAAAAATTTAACTGAGACACACTCTTACAATAATGTCAGCTAACAAATATATATTTTTTAGGTGTTTATCCTGCTAAAATTAAAATACCGGTACATGCAGGTCTGTTCGCTGCTACTGCATGTCTGGTGCTGCGCGTGCACGTTTTGTTTCATCAGACGTAGCGAAACAAATTTTTTAATCCAGCTCATTTCACAATTACGTTCATTTATTAAAGAAAAGTTCAGCTCAGACACATATTTGCTATAATTTTTATCAAACAAATAATTGTTTTTAAGTGTTAATCTTCTTAAAAGCCTTGCTGTGCGCTCCTGTGGCAGACATTTGCAGCAGAGCTAAACACGGTCCACATTTTAACGTAGGTGCGACCTATATTCAGGTGCAACCTATATATGGATATTTCCAAATTTTTGGCAATAATAGGACAATGCGACCTATATTCCAGTGCGACCTATATTCCGGAAAATACGGTAGTCCTAAAGAGAGGAAATTTTCCTGCTTTGCCAAATAAAGACAACACCAGACAATAGCACCCCCAGCAGAGGAATTCTGACCTGTCCTTTCAGTGAGCTGGTAAAACTTTTCCTTTAGTCGTCTTTTCAACAACTTTTTTTTTTTTTTTTTTTACTGGAAAGGTCAACTACAGGGTATCCCTGCCACATTTGAGACACATGTTGGAGAAAATCTTAAGCCAGCGAGGGTTTTGTTTTCACTGAAACAAGGTCTGCGGTGCTGGCTTACCTTGGTTTTGCTGCGGGTGCTGGACATCCTACTCTTCAGGAAGCTGAAGGTCCGGCTCACTTTGTACTTCTCCGACTCAACCTTAGTTGGGATAATATATCTATCCCACTCCTCATCTTCAATCCTGGATCATGTTGTAGAAAAGACGTCACTTTCACATCACGCTGGCCAGAAATCCGCATTTAAATGCAACGTTTAATACTCTTTCCACAAAATGAGTTGTTGTTTTAGTGTTTTATTAGACTGGAAAGAGTTGACTAATCAGGAACAGTAGTGTCATGCTGTAATGAAGGAATGTTCAGACTTCCAGGACCCCTGCTCTACAGATTATTACTTAATAACATGCTTGGCATGCTGGGACCCACTACAGACTCTAGTAGTTGCTATTAATAGTACAACCTTGGCAAAACGTAATTAATATCTCGTCATCTATTTACAGCAGCTGAAGTCAGTACAATAGGCTTCTGGGTTAAAGAAAACACTGACAGAAAGGAAGAAGAGAGACATGCACCAATCTCACCCATCTACTGTATATTTATATCTTACAGGAAAAATGTTTTCATAAGCAGCTACTGCACATTCCTGCATCACCAAATACAAATGCAAAGAATGCACGTGGTTAAAGGACGAGCCGGAGGACGGTTTCACTACAAATTTAGAACGAGTTAAGCCGCACGTGCACGTCTGTGAAGCCCTGTTTTATGGATGAAGACATACTCTTTGAGGAACTCTGTGAGGGTGAGGTGTTGGAGTGACGCGGTGCTCTCCTCCTCTGCTGACTGGGCCCGTTTACGGAAACCCAAAACCCTGCATGGATATAAAACACCTCAGACAGGTCGTTGTGTCCCTGCTTTTCAAAAAGAAAAAAAAAAATCTAGTGACATGGACGATTAAAACTTTTAAACTACCGTACTTCTAGGATTAATTACTTGGGTCAGTGTTTGAATAACGTTTTCCCCGACACCAGGTACTTTAGCAAATGCTTGCGGCATACTGATGTCTTGTTAATACTAAATATTTATTTTGAGAACAAAATGGTTGGTGAGTGTTGTGAATATTATATGTACCGTATTTTCTGGACTATAGGTCACTGCTTTTTATCATTTTTGCATGCCCTGCGACCTATAGTCAGGTGCGACCTATATATGGCTTTTTATCAAATGAGCTGATTTGTAATCATTTATTAACAAAAATTAAACTGAGACACACTTTTACAATAATGTCAGCTAACAAATATATATTTTTAGTGTTTATCCTGCTAAAATTATTCATTTATAAAAGAAAAGTTCAGCTCAGACACATATTTGCTATAATTTTTTTATCAAACAATTAATTGTTTTTAAGTGTTAATCTTCTTAAAGGGGACCTCAGATGCATTTTTTAAAATTTTATGTTATTTCTTTGTGCTATCTAGACCCTATTCCTTCAATTTAATGCACAAAATAATTCTTAGATAATCAATTATACCCTTTTTAATTCTGCAATATTTAACTTTCGTTTTGAACGAACGGTTTCTGATAGAAGTTCTGAAGTCCACGCCCTTCAACAATCTGTTTACGCCCTCTGCACAGCCAGTATCTGTAATGTGTTGTTGTTTTAAAATTAGCTCTTTTTTTAATTATTCATTTGACTTACTGTTAGTGCTAGCTTAAGATAACTTACCGAAACCCGTCTGAGCGCGCCGCAATGTGCTGCTCCTTTTAGCATGAGACCTGCCGAATCCGATGCTAATGTTAGCTTGTTCCTCTTCCGGTTTTCGCCAGCTCCGCTCATTGCACGCGGAGACTTTGAGAGTTATCGCTGTTCCAGTCAAGACACACACACAACGTTCACTAAGTGTCTCCCGTAAATTAATCCGTAAGGAGAAGGTCCTCGCTGCTGCGAGGCTTCTGCCAGGCTGCAGCGAGGCTGTACAGTTGAAGCTCCGCTCCATCCGCCAGAAGAGGGTCCCGTTGACGCCGGGGTCTGCTCGTTTAATTTTTGCCGGCTGCGCGTTCGGAGCGATCGCAAATACACTAAAAATTGAACTAAAACATAAAAATAACAATTATACTTTATTTATAAAGCCATTTAAAAAACCACAGCTGCAACAAAGTGCTGTACACATGAAATTAATAACATATAAACAAAAGATGAGATGAAATCATGAAAAACAACAGTCATGAAGTGGGTTGAGCCTGACATGGGGTTGCTAGGTGAGGGGCTGGACTCAGGTTGGGGTGGGTTGTCCTTGCTCGCCTGTGACGTCAAAGGCGAGATTGACTTCCAGTTTATTTCAAAAACGAACCGTTTTTATCACAGTAAAATAAATCTACTTAGAGTAAATAAACCACTGGGTGCATTTTTTTGGCCTTTGGACTGTTTTTTTATGAAGTAAATACCCAAAGTTGAGTAAAAAAACATTAAAAAGTGAATTTTGAATGTGTGGTCCCCTTTAAAAGCCTTGCTGTGCGCTCCTGTGGCAGACATTTGCAGCAGAGCTAAACACGGTCCACATTTTGACGTAGGTGCAACCTATATTCAGGTGCGACCTATATATGGATTTTTCCAATCCTTTGGCAATAATTGGACAATGCGACCTATACTCGGGTGCGACCTATAGTACGAAAAATACGGTATGTGATTATTTGTAGTGTGATAATAGAAGGAGCTAACATTATGACCGAATCGCCCACAGTGTGTCCTCTGTTAGCAGAGCATGGTTATTGTTAGCAAGTAAAATATATTAGAACATGATGGATTTATGAGGCAGTGGGATGAAACTGACTGTAAATGAGCATGAATAAATGAATAAAGGCAAATGAGCGATGTGTGTTACGTGGGAAATGTTAATTCAGAACAACTGTTTAGATCTACACTAAGGATAAACACTCAAATTCTGGAAAATTCAGAATCGTTGATGTGGTTTAGAAATTAGCAAGACATTTCTAAAGTCTGACAAGAAAGCCCAAAGTTTCTTCTGTTTACTTTTTTTTTTTTTTGAGGTTGCAATTAGAGAAAACCCTCACCCCTGCCTCGCAACAGGAAGCATGTCATATCCTGCATGCTAAGACCCTGGCCAGTTTAAAACCAGAGAGGCACAAACATACATCCCCCCACACATGTATACACACATGCAGGCTCCATCTGAGCCAATCTCTTTCCGACGCTCAACACTGATGCCTAAAAAGGGAGGAACAACTGAGCGAGACCAGCTCAGTGGAGCTCATGACATGACACGCTGCTTTTACCTTTTCTCTCTGGGTGTTTCTGTCAGGCTGAAGGCTCTCTGCTCTGTGGGGTGGGATAAATGTGAAAAGCAAATTAGTCATAAATACAGGTTGGTTTATTTCACCATATGGTTAAAGAGCCAGAACATCAGCTGACAGAATTAAGAAGCATTGACCCTGCTTAGATTAAAATTCAGTGACAAAAACATGGATTCTATAAAGAGTCGAGATCCCACAAACCTTAACAGAGAAATAACAAACACAAGCTTTCCTCGAAACGAAACGGAAGACAAAGAAAGGAAAAAAAACAGGAAACCCAAACGTGACCCAAAAGAAGCAGAACAAAACCCTCAGATCAGAAGCAATTTTTACTTCAAATGATCCACAGGAGCTGAGCATTCTTCTCAATCCCCAACCCTTAACTTGTCAATCCTTTTATGGCGTTTTATAAATTACTTTTGGGAAAACGATTATTTTAATATTCAGGGAAAAGAATAATCAAGTTCGGGAAAAGGTCTGCTTTTGATTACTGGACAAGTAAAAATATGTCGGGGGATTTTGTGAGACAGTGGTCTCGTCCCGACCACGAAGAATGAAATCCCACCACCGATACAGAGCCGCACGATTAGGGCAACAACGAGAAACAATTTGCAAAATTCACATTGTAGCAAAAAAAATGGACATGGAGATTATTTGTACACAAAGTTTAATTTTAAATCCTGATCATATATGTTTATTATAGTGAGTTGCCTTTTAATCATGCAGCTCTGGATCTTTACAAGCCTGTCCCAGGAAAAGAGCCAAAAGTCCCACTGAAATGTTTTCACCAGACAATCAACCTGCAGCCTCGGAGCTGCTTCGATGCTGTTCTTGTACTCACTAACTTGGTTGAGACGCGACAGGGACTTAGAGAGAGATAAAGCCTGAAGTAGAAACCGACCACTGCTGCTGAAATGGCCATCTACACAGAATAAAGCACGACCTTAATGCTACACACGTGCGTTCACTCCACCTCAGTGACTTGTGTGACACTTGTTCAGTCTTTCCTTGTGAGACATTTGTCGGCTCATAAGAACAGAGACGTTAACTGGACAAAGAGGTTAAACCCACCTTCTTCCAGGTCGGTGATAGCTGCGTCTCGGTTCAGCAGTGGCCGTGATGGCTTTGCTTTGGGGGAGGAGTAGGAGTAGGAGCGCGGACGGACCTCGGCATCTTCTGAATTCTGTGTTTAAGAAAACAAACACATCAAAAGTTCACAACTGAGACTGGGTGGGAAGAGAAATACTTGAAGAGCAAACCCTGCAGGGCAAACAGACCTATCTCTGACCTTTTGTCTACGTTATTCAGCTGTCAGCAATGTGGGCCTATCCACTAATGACTGTCTGCAGCGTAAGCCGTGTCTGATGTAAAACTTGTAATGGAGGATGTGTTTTGTGGGATATGAAATGAAAGGATATGATATATGGTACCGTATTTTCCGCCTGATAACTCGCACCTTTCTATAAGTCGCTTTGTCCAATTATTGGCAAAAAATTGGAAAATTCATAAACATGTCACACCTTTATTTAGGTCTCATCTATTATGCGTCACCGCTACGCGACGCGTCAGAGCGTCATTTGCCCTGCTGAAAATGGCGGCCACAGAAGCATGCACAGAAGAACTTTTAACAAGATTAACACGGTAAAAACAATTATTTGTCTGCTGAAAATTATAGCAAAGATGTGTCTTAACTTAACCGTTGCTTAATAAATTCACGTAATGGTCAAATCTGCTGGATTTAAATTGTTTTGCTTTGACGTCTTCCAAACGGTCGCGCGCGCTGCGAAAATAAATTATAAATAAAATGAATTTTAGCTCAAACAATTCCAACAGCAAACAGTTTGTAAATGACCACCAAGTAATTACTTTCTGTAAGTTTAAAGAAAATCTGCTGAGTGGATTATGAGCTATTTGCTCAAATGTACACGGAAAAAAAACGAAGCTGAACGCTGCACATTTACACAGTTAAACATTGAATTTCATCTCAAACAATTCCAACAGCTAACAGTTTGTAAATGACCACCAAGTAATTACTTTCTGCAAGTTTAAAGAAAACCTGTCCCGTAGTTCATGAGTTAGATAAATAGTAGCCGTTTTTGCTAACAAA
>JBBPBX010000745.1:62897-118920 GCA_038048925.1 Garcialebias charrua | reverse complement strand
AACCATTTAAAATCAAATATGTTTTTTTGGAGTAACAGTCGAATATGTAATCATACCTTTAACCATCTGAATCATAGCAGGAGGAATTGACTTTAACACTCGTTCAAATTTAATTGCAGAGCAGTTGAAGTTCTCTGCTTCCAGATGAATAATTCAAAAATACTTTTGATGTGTTTTGAAATGCTCTCTTGTTGTCATTCTGCTTTTGGCTGAGAACATATCGCAATCATTTATCTCCATAACCTTGATTTAATTTTATCTAATAATAATAAATTAATATTGCCTATTAAATATTCATGTCCAGCATGAGTCGTTTAGCGTTACAACAGTTGATGTGGTAGCAGCAATTCACATTTTTCTAATAATTTCCTGAACTCAAGACCTTCTTGTTGTGAGGCAGCAGTGCTAACCACTGAACCATTGTGTCTCTTTCTAAACCAAAAAGATGGAAAGTTCATTTAGAAATTAGACAGTTGTAGAGTAAACAGATTAGTAAACAGATTCACTTTCCCAACAGTAACAAGTGTTTATTTTTGTAATATTTAGAAATACAGGTAGTCCCCGACTTACGAGCGAGTTCCGTTCCTATGACTATCTCGTAAGACGAAATCTCGTACGTCGGAACACGAAACATGTGTTCTCGTAAGTCTGGATTTTCAGTCGTAAGTTGGAAAATTTATGCTAGCGCTACTACGAACACTTGTTTTTCATCACAAATGTTCATACTAGTTCATAAACATGCTCAGAAACTTGTTTCCAAATGGTTAGCTAACACACTTTCATCTAAAAACACATAAAAGTGCTGTGTTTTCTGTATGTTCTTTACAAATTTACTGCTCGTTCGCCAGCTCGTAAGTCCGAAACCTCGTAAGTAAGAGTGCTCGTAAGACGGGGACTACCTGTAATGGACTTTTAGCCATTTTGGTCAAACTTTAAAAATATTTGTAATTCATGTCACTTTTGAAGTGTATGGTGTGTTCCTCTGTGTTAGCATTAGCATCACAGCAAAATTAGTTTAACAATCCCATGAGCACTTGCTTCAAAGGTGAAATAAAAAGTTGTTGGATTGTTTGTGGTGGTGACTGATCTAAAAAAGCTTTCACGTGCTTGTGAAGTCCATCCATCCATCCATCCATCCATCCATCCATCCATCCATCCATCCATCCATCCATCATCTTTACCTGCTTCTTCCTTTTCGGGTCACGGGGGTGACTGGTGCTCATATCCAGCAGTCACTGTGTGAGGGACTGGGGACACCCTGGACAGGTCTCCAGTCCATCACAGGGACACATGGAGACAAATGAGACAAACAACCATTCTCTCTCTCATTCACACCTAAAGACAATTTAGAGTTAACAATCAGTCTAACATGCATGTTTTTGGACTGTGGGAGGAAACTGGAGTACCTGGAGAAAACCCACACATGCACGGAGAGAACATGCAAACTCCACCTAGAAAGTCACGGGCTGGGATTTGAACGGGCAACCTTCTTGCTGAAAGGCAAAAGTTCTACCAACTGATCCACCGTGCCGCTGCTCGTGAAGTCATCCCCAGTAAACAGTTTTCCATGTGTCAGGGTCCTGCAGACACGTATTACTGATCAATACACTGTTCTCTGCTCTTTTGGTTGTTTTCAGGCTGCTACCTTTTAGACTTTTAGTAGATGTGCAGACATACACGGCTGGTCAGGCTAAGTAGCAGTTGCTGTGCTGAGATTTAGAAATGACTGTTTTACAGCTGGTTGACTGAACAGTCTATTAATTAGTGAGGAACTGTTTGTAAAGCTGGATGTTCTCAGCTGAACGCCTGGTACTCTTCTCACTTTATGCAACGATTAACAAATGAACAACCTCGTGTTTTTTCTTTTGCTTTTTGGGGCGTTTCAGTTCCAAAACGTTCTTTCTATCCACTATAATACCGGAGGTGATTATGTGTGTAGCCCAGTGGATAAACTGAGGTTTCTACAAGGTAACAATGAGGTTAATAGAAGTCTTACATAATTCAAGACAAAACACAAATATATTAAAAGTAAACATTTATTTACTAATGCATAACATTGATGACAGTTATGGGTTTTTCATATTCTTGTTTCTGAAAGAAATACACT
This sequence comes from Garcialebias charrua, assembly GCA_038048925.1. Classification (NCBI taxonomy): domain Eukaryota; kingdom Metazoa; phylum Chordata; class Actinopteri; order Cyprinodontiformes; family Rivulidae; genus Garcialebias; species Garcialebias charrua. Next base: position 116,813 of record JBBPBX010000745.1, on the reverse strand, counting down.
TGTATTTTCCCTTACTTTAATATTTAAATAATATTAAGGGTAAATATAGTTACTAAGTAAATAAAACTGTATTTTGTAAATCAATTGAGCATTATTTTATGTAAATATTGCATGTGGAAGAAGTATTAGTTTGACGTAAGATGCACTGTGTATTTATTTGGTTGAGCCACCTGATTGGTCACTGGGACTGCTCGTCCAGTAGGTGAGCCTCCTGATTGGTCACTGGGACTGCTCGTCCAGTGCGTGACTCGTGATTGGTGAAGAGGGAAGAGGAAGGCGGGACGAACCGGGTTGATGCAGAACCGAGCCGGGCAGACGAGCAGAGGAAAAAGTGAGAAGATACAGACTCAAGAGGGAGAAAGTTGGACAAAGCGCCTTGGTGAGGACAAATTTAAGACAAAGTTGGAGGAGCTTGGTCGACGCGAAGGGAGGGACGAGAGGATACAGACGCAAATAGTCCTGGCGAGCTTTGAGTTGAGGAGTTTCAGTTTCGCGGGCTCTGCTGCTGCGTTCAATGGACGTGGGAGAAGAAGAGGACGAGTGAATTGCAACGTTCTCAAAGTTTCCTCTGGGATTTACAAAAACTCTGGGTTTTTGTAACAGGCCTGCAACGTTTTTCCCACTCTTCTGGAGGTTGTGAGTAATAAATTGACTGGGTTACTTTTTGTACAGGACTGTGTATATTGATGCACATGGACATTTACTGTTGTTCTTTGGTGAAAAGAAAAAAAAAAGACCTGTAATATTCCTTTTGTTCTGCCTTATGTGAAGAGGTATTTTGTTTAAATTTTAAGAGTTTTCCGGCTATAAAGTTTATGGTGGTGACTAGTTAAACTTCCTGTCACTCACTATTAGGTTATTTAGTTTAATAAATTAAGGCTGAATCATTTTGCCTCAAATTACACTGTTTCTCTGGGTCCTATTTGTATTAAACTAGGTCATTGGTGCTGCACACCGATTGGGGTACCAGATTGATACCGAACCCAAGCACCCTCCATTTTAGGTTTTCAGCATAAAGTGTGCAGAGGTGCTACAGAAAGTGGTGGCCCGTACGGGGAAAAAATTAGTGAAAAAAAAAAAGTTTGTCTGACCCAGAGAAAAAAAAAAATATATATATAAAAAAATATATATATATATATATTTACAGAAAAAATAAATGTAAGCAAAACGTAAAATGTTTTATTGATCTAAAGGTGTTCACTTAAATCAACTTAAAAAAAATAATAATAATATTGCTCATTTTGCTTAACCTAACCTAACTAAGCACTAATTCTATAGAGATTTATAGCAAAGGTCAGGGGAATGGCTCAGTTGAGGCACTGGTGTAAGGGTGAAGGTATTGACCCAGAGTATGCCATACTGGTCAAGGATGTCCCAGAAGAGGCAGAGGTGAATGTCATTGAAGAAACGCTACAGTCAATCAAGGCACTTGGTCGGGTTAGGGTGAGAGGTCGGATGTATGATCCACAGACTCAAAGCTTAACTGTGCTATGTGAGTGTAGGCAGAAAGTCAATGCTAAAGCCTGCCCGCCGGACATCTTATCAGAAGGTTCTGATGAGCCATGGAGAATCTTTGGACCTTCAGAAGAGGAAAATGAACCACAAAACCCTGGAAATGGAAGTAAACCTTTCGCAGACTCAGGTCAAGATCCCTCATTTAAAACATCCACCCCTGAAGCCATCATCAGAGCAGTTGGCGAAGTCCTTCAAATGACTAATCTCCGTTCAAGCAGTGAGAGTAGCCCTTACAGACGTCTGCGCACTTTCTCTGGAGTGCGACCCACACCTCCAGGGGAAGAAACATTGGAGAACTGGATTGAACAAGCAAGGTTAATGATCGAGGAGTCTGATCGACCTGAAAGAGAAATGAAAATGAGAGTCATGGAAAGTGTGAAGGGTCCAGCTCTAGAAATATTGCAAGCTGTTCGCTTCAATAACCCTGATGCAACCGCTATGGAGTACCTCGAAATATTGGAGAACACGTTTGGTACACCTGAAACAGGAGAAGACTTATACTTCACATTCAGACAGCTATGCCAGCAACCAAGTGAGACCCTCTCCGAATTCCTGAGACGCATGGAACGAGTTCTCAATAAAGTTGTCCAAAAGGGTGGTCTGCAGTCGGCTACCGCCAACCAAGCACGTCTAGACCAGCTCATTAAAGGAGGCACTCGGTCAGATCTAATGATTTTAAATCTTCGACTGAGAGAACGCCGGAAAAATCCCCCTTCATTCTTACAGTTGCTGAATGAAATACGGCTTGAAGAGGAACACGAAGCTTCACGTCGTAGATTACAACCTCCCAAAGCCGTGTATGCTAAAAGTACCACTGCAATACCAGACAAAGAGATAAAAGATATAAAAGCTGAAATACAACGGCTCCGAACACAAGTGAGTGAATTTACCACCTCGTCATTCCTGCCAAGTAATGCTGCTGCAACCTCTGAGCCCACAGTCAACACACTGAAAGAGACTGAAGAGGATAAAGGCCTGCAAGCTTTAAGAGAAGAAGTTGTAAAGCTCAGAAAGCAAGTATCTGTTCTGTCCATTCAGCCCAGTTACAGCCCTGCTACAGCGCCACCCCACGATGAACTTGAGTCAAATCCAGTTCCCCAAAGAACTTTCACATCAAGGGACCCGAGTGACTTCTTCTGTTATCGGTGTGGGGATGATGGACATTTTTCAACTAAATGCACAGCCCCAGAGAACTACCCCAAAGTAATACAGAAGCTGATACAGGCGCAAAGAAAACAAAGGACAAACCAGAAACAAAACCGCAATGCAAGAACAAAACCCACTAATGCAAATGTAAGGAGAAGTGTTACCATGGTACGGACAAATAGTTTGCCAGAGGGATTAATTGGACCTCCTTCTATTGCCAAAGTCAAAATCAATGGCAAGCTTTGTACTGCTCTGATGGATAGTGGGTCCCAAGTAACTATCATCTTTGACAGTTGGTACTCAGAACACCTGTCGCACATCCCACTCCATCCAGTTACTGGTCTAGCCATATGGGGTCTCAGTGAATCAGAGAGCAGCTACCCATTCAAGGGTTACATTCATATTGATTTGGAGCTTCCTAGGCAATCAAAGTCCAAAAAACTCAAGTCCGTCCCTGTTCTTGCCTTAGTGTGTCCTGACCCACGTTGTTCCGAGACCGTACCAGTCTTGGTCGGTACAAATGTCAAAGGGATTCAACCTATCAACTCGAACCCAGAAGCAAAAGGTTTAGAGCACGCCCACTCAGCCAGGGTCCAAGTGCAGGAACAAAGTTCTTTATCGGTCCATAAACCAGAGCTCACTAGATATACTAAAGACTTACCTGTGGCTGATGTAAAGTGGACAGGGCCGGGCCCCCTAATCATTCCTGCTGGCACAGAGCACATTGCCATTTGTAAAGTCAAAGAGAATCGAGAAGTAGAAGACAGCATACTAATAACTGAACGTGCTACCTCACCTGCTCTTCCACCAAGTGTATTGGTCCCGCCAACAGTACTGTTCTCTAAAATCCTAGATAAGAACAGTTTTCTGGTGCTACTGCAAAATGAGTCATTAAAGCAGACAGCTATTCCAGTGGGCACCACTATTGCTCACCTGTATATAGCTGACATGGTGATGGATGCCCCAGGAACGAAGGTCAATACTGTTCCCCCCATTGACCCGTCTTTGTTCCACTTTGGTGACATTGCGATCAGCAAAGAATGGAAAGAAAGACTACAACACAAGCTGTCACAGCATTCCAATGTGTTTTCAACTGATGAATGGGATGTAGGTTTGGCCAAGGGTGTGGAGCATCATATCCGCCTAACTGACAGTACCCCCTTCCGGGAGCGTTCTCGCCGCATTGCTCCAGCCGATTTGGATGATCTCAGGCGTCACCTTCAAGGGTTGCTTGCAGCAGGCATCATAAAGGAATCAAGAAGTCCCTACGCTTCTCCCATTGTCCTCGCCCGCAAAAAGAATGGTCAACTGCGGATGTGTGTAGACTACAGAACCTTAAATCGCAGAACAATCCCAGACCAGTACACTGTGCCACGGATCAACGATGCATTAGACTGTCTGACGGGCAGTAAGTGGTTTTCTGTCTTAGACCTCCGCAGTGGCTACTATCAGATCCCTATGGCCGAAGAGGACAAGGAAAAAACAGCCTTCATATGTCCTCTGGGGTTCTATCAATTTGAACGGATGCCGCAGGGCATAACCGGGGCTCCTGCAACATTCCAAAGGCTTATGGAGAAAGCCGTGGGAGATATGCATCTGCTGGAGGTCATAGTGTACCTGGACGATCTGATTGTGTTTGGCAGAACCCTTGAAGAGCATGAAGAGAGGCTGCTTAAGGTTATAACACGCCTTGAGGAGGCTGGACTAAAGCTGTCCCTTGACAAGTGCCAGTTTTGTTGTTCACAAGTTACCTATGTTGGTCACATTGTCTCTGAGCATGGTATTGCTACCGACTCCCGAAAGGTGGAAGCTGTAACCCAGTGGAAGCAGCCAACTGATCTCTCTTCTCTGCAGTCGTTCCTTGGATTCTGTGGCTACTATCGGCGATTCATAAAAAACTATTCCATCATCGTCCGACCCCTTACTGAACTATGCAAAGGATATCCTCCCACACAAAAGAAAAGTAAGGGTAATCAAGGGACAAGCAAAACCTACTACAGGGTTAACGAGCCTTTCGGCGATCGATGGGATCAGTCGTGCAGTGAGGCATTTCAACAGATCATTCACTGCCTCACAAATGCTCCTGTACTGGCGTTTGCTGACCCATCCAAACCTTATACCCTCCACATAGATGCCAGTTTGCATGGCCTGGGTGCAGTCCTGAATCAAGAACACCCTGAAGGATTGAGACCTGTGGCTTTCGCAAGCCGGAAGCTGAGTGCATCTGAGAAAAACTATCCGGTGCACCAACTTGAGTTTTTGGCTCTAAAGTGGGCTGTGGTTGACAAATTCCATGACTATTTGTATGGAGCTCAGTTTAAAGTACAAACGGATAACAATCCTTTAACATATATTCTCACAACAGCTAGGCTCAATGCCACTGGTCATCGCTGGCTCTCTGCCCTTTCAACATACAATTTCACATTGCAGTACAGATTAGGGGCTCACAACATCGACGCTGATGCGCTATCACGAAACCCCTTACCAACAGAAGATAAAGACTGGCAAACTGTGCCACCTGAAAGTGTCAAAGCATTGTGTAAGCAGATCAACACACCAAAAGTTTGTGACGAGACAATCACAGTCGCAGAGTCTCTAGGAGTTTCCCCTGAAGGCATTCCTGCCTGCTACGCTTATCCAGTTCGCCTCGATCTGGGTTGTTTGATGCGACTTAGCCACAACGATATCATTCAAGCCCAGGATGCAGACCCAGCAATCGCTCCCATTAAGCAATCACTTTGGCAGGGCACGCCATTTTCACCAGGGGATAACACTGTGGCTAACTTGCTAAACAGAGAGGCAAGTAAACTTGTCATCAAAGAGGGTTTGCTCTATAGAAAAGTTAAGAGATCTTCTGGAGATGAAATTCACCAGATAGTGCTCCCTACAGAACATGTCTCCATGGTGTTAAAATCACTCCATGACGAATCTGGGCACCTGGGAGTGGAAAAAACTCTTGGACTTGTCCGTGACAGGTTCTATTGGCCCAAGATGGGAGCTCAGGTTGAGCAATATGTAAAAAACTGTGGAAGATGCATCACTCGTAAATCACTTCCGCAGCGAGCTGCTCCTTTAAATCAGATAACAAGTCAAGGCCCGCTCAACCTTGTGTGCATCGATTTTCTATCACTTGAGTCAGACTCGCAGGGGTTTTCCAGCATCCTAGTTGTGACAGATCATTTTACGCGGTATGCCCAAGCCTTCCCGGCTAAGGATCAAACGGCTGCCACGGTGGCAAAGATTCTTTGTGAGCGTTACTTCGTGCATTATGGACTCCCAGCACGAATACATTCAGACCAAGGGAGGGATTTTGAAAGTAGACTGATCAAAGACCTCTTAAAGATGCTTGGGATCCGTAAGTCAAGAACGTCTCCCTATCATCCGCAAGGAGATCCCCAGCCCGAAAGATTCAACCGTACACTTCTATCGATGCTTGGAACCCTTGAGCCGAAGCAAAAGAACAAGTGGAGTCAAAAGATAAGTCAGTTGGTTCACGCTTACAACTGCACTCAAAATGAAGCAACAGGATACTCGCCTTACTTGTTAATGTTTGGACGAGAGGCTCGGCTACCAATAGACATTTGCTTTGGTGTGTCGGATGAAAGTCAAAAGTCTGTCTCCTACCATCAGTATGTCACCAAGCTGAAGAAAGATCTTGAGAGAGCTTACAACTTGGCGACAGAGACCGCTGACAAGAACCATAAACGGAACAAGGTAGCTCACGATAAGCATGTGAAAGAACAAGTTCTGGAAAAAGGTGACAGAGTCTTACTGGAAAACTTTGGTGTGACAGGAAAACAAAAGCTGAAAACCAAATGGAGACCTATGCCTTACCTTGTTGTGGATAAATTACCCAATCTCCCTGTTTACACAATTAAACCTGAACGAGGTGGAGGTCCAGAGAAGACGGTTCATCGGAATCACTTGTTGCCTATTGGATACCTTGTGAGACTTCCATTGGATGATAGTGAGACAGAACCACCAAAGAGATGTATGACAAGAGCACAACTACAAAGGGAAAGTGGACTCCAAAGGTCTTCCCACAGGGATGAGGAAATGTACTCAGACTCAGAGTACGAGGAAGTATACTTATCCAAACCATTGGGAGTTGACTTGGATGGACTGCTAACTCATCCAGAGTTTTCCAACAGATTATCTGGGCTCACCACCAGTGAAACTGACCAACCAAGATCAGTCCAAGACTTGGGAGAGTTAGAGGCAGTTCCTAGTACCTACTCAGACGACGCCACTATCCCTGCTCCAGCACTTGATGACCTAGTGGAGGAAACAGACCTCAACTCAGTACGTATGCCTGCTGAAAGATCAAGGAGAATTGTTCGACCTGTAGTTCGATTGACCTACGATGAACTCGGCAAGCCTTCTGACCAGCCAGTGACAGTCTTCAGCCATGGAGTGTTGGTGGGAAGTGGAACCTACCAAGTCCCCAGAAGCCAGTTTTGCCATACCTTCTGGTGTCACCCCCTGGCCATGTGTGAAACATGTTCAAGGTTAAGTTCTCATTAAAACTAGTTTTAATGTTAGCCTCTGTTAGTTGTCTAACTTTTGATTTGATGAGGACATCAAAATCTTCTAGCAGGGGGAAGATGTAGCCCAGTGGATAAACTGAGGTTTCTACAAGGTAACAATGAGGTTAATAGAAGTCTTACATAATTCAAGACAAAACACAAATATATTAAAAGTAAACATTTATTTACTAATGCATAACATTGATGACAGTTATGGGTTTTTCATATTCTTGTTTCTGAAAGAAATACACTTGTATTTTCCCTTACTTTAATATTTAAATAATATTAAGGGTAAATATAGTTACTAAGTAAATAAAACTGTATTTTGTAAATCAATTGAGCATTATTTTATGTAAATATTGCATGTGGAAGAAGTATTAGTTTGACGTAAGATGCACTGTGTATTTATTTGGTTGAGCCACCTGATTGGTCACTGGGACTGCTCGTCCAGTAGGTGAGCCTCCTGATTGGTCACTGGGACTGCTCGTCCAGTGCGTGACTCGTGATTGGTGAAGAGGGAAGAGGAAGGCGGGACGAACCGGGTTGAGGCAGAACCGAGCCGGGCAGACGAGCAGAGGAAAAAGTGAGAAGATACAGACTCAAGAGGGAGAAAGTTGGACAAAGCGCCTTGGTGAGGACAAATTTAAGACAAAGTTGGAGGAGCTTGGTCGACGCGAAGGGAGGGACGAGAGGATACAGACGCAAATAGTCCTGGCGAGCTTTGAGTTGAGGAGTTTCAGTTTCGCGGGCTCTGCTGCTGCGTTCAATGGACGTGGGAGAAGAAGAGGACGAGTGAATTGCAACGTTCTCAAAGTTTCCTCTGGGATTTACAAAAACTCTGGGTTTTTGTAACAGGCCTGCAACGTTTTTCCCACTCTTCTGGAGGTTGTGAGTAATAAATTGACTGGGTTACTTTTTTGTACAGGACTGTGTATATTGATGCACATGGACATTTACTGTTGTTCTTTGGTGAAAAGAAAAAAAAAGACCTGTAATATTCCTTTTGTTCTGCCTTATGTGAAGAGGTATTTTGTTTAAATTTTAAGAGTTTTCCGGCTATAAAGTTTATGGTGGTGACTAGTTAAACTTCCTGTCACTCACTATTAGGTTATTTAGTTTAATAAATTAAGGCTGAATCATTTTGCCTCAAATTACACTGTTTCTCTGGGTCCTATTTGTATTAAACTAGGTCATTGGTGCTGCACACCGATTGGGGTACCAGATTGATACCGAACCCAAGCACCCTCCATTTTAGGTTTTCAGCATAAAGTGTGCAGAGGTGCTACATTTGTTTAGGAACCTCCCTGCAGTCTGTCCAGAAAGTCTCCACTGGAGGAGCGTTTTGCTGAGGAAAGGGCACAACATAATTTCACAGCTCCATTTCCATGAAGAAACAAATGGAGAGAGGGCTGCAGATACCAGGACATCCCACCAGCTGTTCTGTCTGAAGATCCTGCTGCAGGTGGTGGAACCAGGTTAGCCCATCAGTGGGAGCTCAGTAACATGACTGCAGCATCAGACACTGGACAATATTATTTGTACTGTATAATAATAATAATACTGTATATACCCTGATGCATGCTCAATAATCCAGGTAGAAAAATCCAAAAAAGCTAAGTCTGGTCCTCTGGACATTCAAAAAACAAAACAAAACAAAGCAAAAAAAAACTGTAGAAACGTTTCGTCTTTCGTCCGAAAGACTTCCTCAGTCTGAGAAGCTGTGTTCAGCTCAGTCTTATAAATAGCACCCTCCCACAGTGGATCAACCAGTTGGCTGATGACAGCCGAAACCAGCTGCTCACATGATCAAGGAGGACCATCAGCCTGACGATGGATCGTTAACACCCTGATGGTTGTTTGCTATTCACAGAGGGCTGAGTGATACCAGCAATAACAGCATTGTAAGTGGGGGACAGTTGAACCCGGAGGCCTCCACCTCTGTTTAATGATGGACGGTTTCTTTTCACAAAGATGGCCTCCTTTACTCCTCTCTCAAACCATTGTTCCTCTCTATCAAGGATGTGAACATCTTCATCCCTGAAAGAGTGACCGCTGGCCTGGAGATGAGTGTAGACCGCAGAGTCCTGACCTGATGATGTTGATCTTCTGTGCTGGGCCATCCTTTTGGCCAGTGGCTGTTTAGTTTCCCCGATGTAAGACTGATCACAGCCCTCCTGACACTGAACAGCATACACAATATTACTCTGTTTGTGCCGGGGGACTGGATCTTTGGGATGAACCAGTCTTTGTCGTAATGTATTTTGGGGTTTAAAAGCCACTGGGACGTTGTGTTTAGCGGGAGTTTCAGAGACATTGAGACGTTTATTTTCTAAACACAACGTCCCAGTGGCTTTTAAACCCCAAAATACATTACGACAAAGACTGGTTCATCCCAAAGATCCAGTCCCCCGGCACAAACAGAGTAATATTGTGTATGCTGTTCAGTGTCAGGAGGGCTGTGATCAGTCTTACATCGGGGAAACTAAACAGCCACTGGCCAAAAGGATGGCCCAGCACAGAAGATCAACATCATCAGGTCAGGACTCTGCGGTCTACACTCATCTCCAGGCCAGCGGTCACTCTTTCAGGGATGAAGATGTTCACATCCTTGATAGAGAGGAACAATGGTTTGAGAGAGGAGTAAAGGAGGCCATCTTTGTGAAAAGAAACCGTCCATCATTAAACAGAGGTGGAGGCCTCCGGGTTCAACTGTCCCCCACTTACAATGCTGTTATTGCTAGTATCACTCAGCCCTCTGTGAATAGCAAACAACCATCAGGGTGTTAACGATCCATCGTCAGGCTGATGGTCCTCCTTGATCATGTGAGCAGCTGGTTTCGGCTGTCATCAGCCAACTGGTTGATCCACTGTGGGAGGGTGCTATTTATAAGACTGAGCTGAACACAGCTTCTCAGACTGAGGAAGTCTTTCGGACGAAAGACGAAACGTTTCTACAGTTTTTTTTTGCTTTGTTTTGTTTTGTTTTTTGAATGTCCAGAGGACCAGACTTAGCTTTTTTGAATACTGTATATGTTTGTGAGTCCTCCATGTTGGCTCTCTGCCCTGTGAGAAATTCATAGTAAATGTAACAAAAAGGAAAAAGTTCATAGCATTAAATTCAAACAGAAGTTCAAATTATTTCATCCTGAAATAACTCTGGCTAACTACTGTAGCTTTTTTATAACATGGAGTTAAACTCAAAGCAGTCTCCTCAGATAAATAGTGTTACCATTATTTTTATATTAAAGTTTCTGTTAACTTATTATTTTTACATTTGATTGTTTCTGTTCAGTGCCCTGAGACAACTTGTGACTTGGAGCTATACAGTATAAATAAACTGAACTGAATTGAATTGAGGAGAGACATTTAATGTAATGTTTTGGCCTCTACATTCAGATAAAAATAAGCTGTAACGTGTAGTCAGTCACTGCCTAAAAGGTTGTTAGCAGCTGCTACAAACAAGCTTAGCGTCAGTGTGTTAATTAATCTAATGTTAACCTGGATATTTTTAAAAGGAGAGACATTTAATGTCCATTGTTTGCGAATGAATAGCATACATTCATTCACGGTGTCACTCAAATATTAGGGACTTGACTTGCTTGACTTGACTTGACTTGGACTTGAGATCAGAGACTTGAGACTTGACTTGGACTTGAGATCAATGACTTGAGACTTGACTTGGACTTGACCTGGACATGAGATCAGAGACTTGAGACTTGACTTGGACTTGAGATCAGAGACTTGAGACTTGACTTGGACTTGACCTGGACATGAGATCAGAGACTTGAGACTTGACTTGGACTTGAGATCAGAGACTTGAGACTTGACTTGGACTTGCAAAAAATGACTTGTGAGCATCTCTGGCGGTAAGTAAGATAATCTTAGGGCTTGTTGCCATTTTATCATGCTAAGTGTTAGCAAACAGTAGTGCTTTGTGTAAATCTAACTGCATGGTCAAAGGAAAAGTTTACAAGACAGTGTTGAGACCACCTATGTTGTGTGATCTGGACACATAAACATGGACAAAAAGACAGGAGAAAGAACTGGAAGTGGCAGAAATGATGAGTCAGTTCAATTCAGTTTATTTATAAAGCGCCAAGTCACAACAGAAGTCATCTCAGGGCACTGAACAGAAACATTAATATAAGATGTTGAGGTTCTCCTTAGAAGTGGCAAGGATGGATAATATTAGGAATGTTGTGGAGGAGGTGAAGAGACGACACAGGAGATGGGATGCAGAACTTCACTTTACTCAACTCCAACAATTCTGGCGGTAAGCACCACAAACACACCTTATACATCAACCCTTTCACAATAAAACATCCGGTACAACATCCGGTCCACTGGGTGTGAGTAGAGTCCCCTAGTGGTCCACCACACACGCCCCCCCAGAACACCCAGTAAGGTCCATTACTAGTCCAGCATTTTAGGTTTGATCAAACGACCAGAACGGCTGAACCTGGGCCCTGCAGAACCAGTCTGATGAAGCGGAGGGCTACGAGGAGGGCCTGCAGAAGATTCGGGCTCCAATGGTCGTTGAGAGTCTCTGGAAGGAGGACAGCAGTCCGTTAGCAATGTGGATGGAGGTCTGCCCCTGCGAGGAGCCTGGGCCGTAACAACCTGATCATCTGACATAACATGAGCTGGTTTAAGCCTATCGATACAGACAGTCTCAGTACGACCCCCTAAATCTAAAAGGAAGTGTTTTGGACCTGGTTGAAGAACCCGAAATGGGCCATCATACAAAGGCTGTAGTGGTGTCCTGTGTGCATTGTGTTTGACAAAAACAAATTTAGAGGACTCCAGACTCTTAGGGACAAATGACTGCGGTAAACAATGGTGTACCGGGCCAGGGACACGAAAAGAGCCCTCCTGAGATGAAAAATGGAGCAACGGTGGAGCGAACTGTGGTGAGGGTACCTCAGGTAAAAACTCACCGGGGACGCGCACAGGCTGACCGAAAACCAGTTCAGCCGGGGAAGAGCTCAGGTCCTCTTTGGTTGCGGTACGTAAACCCAACAAAACCCAGGGAAGACGGTCAATCCAGTTGTCACCGGTCAATGCAGCGCGAAGTGCAGCTTTCAATGACCTGTGAAACCGTTCACACAAACCATTAGCTTGGGGGTTGTAAGCGGTGGTCCTGTGAACGTTAGTCCCCAGACCCTTGGCCATGGTAGACCAAAGCTCAGAAACAAACTGAGGGCCCCTGTCCGATGTAATGTCTGAAGGGGGGCCAAAACGCGCAACCCAGGTAGACAAAAATGCCCGGGCCACCACTGCAGACGTTGTGGATGCCAGAGGAACCACCTCAGGCCACCTGGTGGTCCGGTCTATCATAGTCAGCAGATGAGTAAAACCCTGTGATGGAGGCAGAGGGCCCACCAGGTCTACGTGCACATGGTCAAACCGCCGACCAGGAATGGAGAAAGGTTCCAAAGGTGCTTTGGTGTGCCTGTTAACCTTAGCACGCTGGCATGGGACACACGCTGCTGCCCACTCCTTAACTGCTTTACGCAGACCGGGCCAAACAAACTTTGAACTGACCAGTTTCACCGAGGCTCTAACACCTGGATGAGAAAGGGAATGTAAAGAATCAAAAACGCGGCGTCGCCATGAAACTGGAACCAGAGGGCGGGGCCTGCCAGTAGAAACATCACAGAGCAGGAGAGGACCTCCGTCATTCACCTGCCGTTCCTCCAACTCGAGGCCTGTGGGCCCGGACTGGAGCTCGAGTATTTCTGCGTCGCTACGTTGGTCCGCAGCCATAGCAGAAAAATCGATGCCAACGTACACGGGAGAGATCAGCACCCGGGAGAGACAGTCGGCCACCACGTTGGATTTTCCAGCCACATGCTGAATGTCTGTAGTAAATTCAGACACCGCTGCGAGGTGGCGTTGCTGGCGAGCAGACCAGGGGTCAGAAATTTTTGACATAGCAAACACCAAGGGTTTGTGGTCAACATATGCAGTGAACTGGCGGCCCTCCAGGAAAAACCTGAAATGGCGTGTGGCCAGGTAAAGCGCCAGCAACTCTCTGTCAAAAACACTGTATTTAAGTTCATTGTCCCGCAGCGTACGGCTGAAAAATGCAAGCGGTTGCCAAACCCCGGAAACCTGCTGTTCTAACTGTTCTAACTGCTGTGTTCATCTGTGACCATCTGCTCATACAAACTCATGTTCGTGCTGCTGTTTATTCCCACTATATTAGGCTTAGTGTATTACTAGTTGATGTTTTTCTTAGTTAATTCTAGATGTTATTACTGTTTTTCTCTTGTATTTGTTGTTGGATGTAACTGGGACCCCGTGTACATAATCTCGTTTTCATCACATGTACCACATGCGGTGCAAATGACAATAAAGACTCTCTGACTCTGACTCTAACACAGCCCCCACCGCAACATCAGATGCGTCTGTTGTCAAAGCTATTTGTGCCGCTGGGGATGGATGGGCCAAAAGGGCAGCAGTGGCCAGTGCAGTTTTAGCATCACCAAATGCCTGTAGGCGTTCTGGTGTCCAGTCAACACTGTCGTTGGGCTTTTTCTTTTTTAGCGCTCCATAGAGCGGTCGCAGCAGTTGTGCTGCCCTGGGGAGGAAACGGTTATAGAAATTAACCATTCCCAAAAATTCTTGTAGCGCTTTAACAGACTGGGGCTGTGGAAAATTGGACACCGCCTGCACTTTGTTTGGTAACGGGACAGCACCACTGGCAGAAATGCGGTGGCCCAAAAAGTCAATGACTGGCAACCCAAACTGGCATTTCGCTGTATTTACAATCAGGCCATGTGCTGCTAGGCGCTGAAAAACCTCACGGAGGTGGGACATGTGCTGTTCAGCCGAGCTGCTAGCCACCAGGATGTCGTCCAAGTACACAAATACGAAGGACAATCCCCTTAAGACTGAATCCATCAACCGCTGGAACGTTTGGGCTGCACCTTTAAGACCAAAAGGCATGCGCAAAAACTCAAACAGGCCAAAAGGAGTGATAACAGCGGTCTTAGGGACATCTTCCACATGCACAGGAACCTGGTGGTACCCCTGAACTAAATCTACTTTAGAAAAAATGGAGGTCCCAGCCAGGTGCACTGAAAAATCCTGGATGTGGGGGATGGGATAACGATCGTTCTCTGTGATGTTATTAAGGCGGCGGAAATCCCCGCACGGTCGCCATTTGCCGTCCGCCTTGGGCACCATGTGCAAGGGGGAGGTCCACGGACTGTTTGAACGCTACACAATGCCTAAACGCTCCATGTTAGCAAACTCTTCCTGCGCGATTGCTAGCTTAGTAGCATCGAGGCGGCGTGCACGTGCGAAAACCGGGGGGCCCGTTGTGGGGATATAATGTTTGATCCCATGTTTTGTGTTTGTGTTGGCAAAATTAGGAACAGTCAGCGAGGGGAACTCAGACAATAAACGCTGAAACACATTACCCGAAGCTAAAAAGTTAGCATGCATTAAAGGCCCAGCTCCTCGTGTAGCACAAGGCAGTGACGAAAAGGACACAGCGTCGATCAAACGTCTGTTAGTAACGTCAACAAGGAGCCCGTGAGCACAAAGAAAATCAGCCCCTAAAATAGGAACTGAACTCGCAGCTACAACAAAGTTCCACTGGAAGTCCCGGTCATGAAAACAGTCACCAACCTTTCACCAAATGTCTTGATGAGAGAGCCATTAGCCGCGGTTAGCAGCGGGCCGCAACCTTCAGCTAACCTGTCGGAGCCAGTCGGGGGAACGAGGCTCTTCTGTGAACCAGAGTCCACCAGGAACCGCCTCCCCGACCTCGAGTCTTCGATGAAAAGCAGCCTTTCCTTGTCGCCAACGGCCGCGGCTGCTAGCGGGCGCTGGCGTTGTCGTTTCCCTGCGGCTTGAAGCTGCACGGCGGGATGCACCGTCGTGCTTTGGCGCCAAAGCGCTGGTGGTAGAAACAAAAGGCGGCTCCTGTCCGCCTGCGGGTAGCGACCCCTGCTACCACCGATGGCTCGTCCGGCGCTGAGGGCGTTGCATGAAACTCAGGTGCTGCTGGAGATCCGGGGACCGCCGCCTGGACTGCGAAGGTCCTCGTAGCCAGGAGGATGCGGTCGGCTTCTTCAGCCAGCGAGCGGTAGTCCTTCTGCTGCAGAAGCTGGAAGTTGGCCAGGACCGCTCGCACTGGAGCCGGGAGCTGACGGAGGAAGAGGTGGAGGAAGAGGAACCCACCGTCGTCTGATCCCAGCAAGGACAACATGCTCTCCATCAGCTCAAGAGCTGTACCATTGCCCAAACCGGAGAGGGAAAAAAAATTCTCAGCGCGCTCCGCGTCGGAGAGGGAGTAACGCCGCAGGAGGAGCTGCTTGAGAGCGGCGTACTTTCCGTGTGCTGGAGGGTCCCGGAGCAGGCTCATTGCCCGCCGGGTGGACAGCGGATCCAGCGAGGCGACCACATAGTGGTATTTGGTGTCGTCTGCAGAAATCCCGCGAAGAGCAAACTGTGCTTCGATGTGGACGAACCATGAAGGAGGATCATGCAGCCAGAAGTCCGGGATTTTAACGGCCACCGAAAAAGCGTGCGGGGCCGCTTGTGGAGGTTCCACAGCAGCGGACATCTGAGGAGAGCTGGCTGGAGCGTCAGATGTCGACATGTTCAATTCACGAGGTCACCAGTGTGGAGGAGGTGAAGAGACGACACAGAAGACGGGATGCAGAACTTCACTTTACTCAACTCCAACAATTCTGGCAGTAAGCACCACAAACACACCTTATACATCAACCCTTTCACAATAAAACACCCGGTCCTCTGGACCTTTCACAATAAAACATCCGGTACAACATCCGGTCCACTGGGTGTGAGTAGAGTCCCCTAGTGGTCCACCACAATGTGATCATCAGAGGTGCAGCACAGGTTGAACAACTTTGAGATGAAGTTAGAGACCAGACTGAGATGGTTTGGACATGTCCAGAGGAGGGACAGTGATTTGGACATGTCCAGAGGAGGGACAGTGGGTACATTGGTAGAAGGATGTCAGAAATGCAGCTGCTAGGAATAAGACAAAGAGGATATGGATGCAGTTAGAGAAGACATAGAGGTAGTTGGAGTGAGGACAGAGGATGCAGAGGACAGAGTGAGATGGAGGAGGATGACTCGCTGTGGAGAGACATGAAGAGGGAAAAGCCAAAAGAATGTTTAATAGGTTGTGTAATGTAAAATTTACTCTACTGAATTTCACAGTGAGTTCTTGCCCAGTGCTGATCTGCAACATGAAAACATCCACTGCAGTAACTAGTGTAAATTATTAGTAGCTTAGATATTTTTTGTCTTCTTTGCCTTAATGTTGGTCGATAAGAAATAAATGCCTCACTAAATGCCTAAGGTAATGCAGTGAGCTTCACTACCTCCACATTACAGCTATCTTTTTTTGTTGTTGTTTGTCCGAGATTAGTTCACCCTGGGTTACATTTCCTCATGGGTGGAGCGATCTTACTGTTCACGTAAAATATTTGATAATGTTCTTATAGAAACAATTCCTGAATGTTGTTCATACTGTGTTAATGCTATATTTGTCTCTTGACCCTACAAATGAGTACGGTTTCAGTAGACCTAGCCCACTACAGGAGTTTTAATTAGGTATTTTAAGCTACTAATAAACATGATGGATGTTGATCATATTGCTTGATGCTAGCATATTGGCTAGTGATTTTTTCCCCTAAAACTTAACTTAGGCTACACTGTGTGACTAGGATATAACAACCCATACCATTTTATTTATAGAGCACTTTAAACAGTGACAAGGCCAACCAAAGTGCTGTACAAACAAACAAACAACAGGCAACACACAACAATGAAGTACAAAAAATAGACATAAGAACATTGCAGATGATAAATAAAACGACCAAACACAGATCAGCTGGTGTTGAAAGCGACAGAATAGTAATGGGTCTTTAGACAAGATTTGAACACAGACAGGGAGGGGGCCTGTCTGACAAGCAGAGGTAACTTGTTCCAGAGTCTTGGGCCTGCTACAGAGAAAGCCCTGTCACCTCTGCGTTTAAGACGAGTCCCTGTGACTGTCAAAAGTACCTGGTCCGCTGACCTCAGAGAACGTGGTGGGACATATGGGTGTATCAAATAAGAGAGATAGGCAGGGGAAAGACTGTTCAGCAATATGTAGACATAGAGAATTTTGAACTGGATACGAAGATGAACCGGTAGCCAGTGCAGGGAGGCCAAGACTGGTGTAATGTGCTCTCTTTTGCCTGTACTGGTTAAAAATCAGGCTGCTGCATTCTGGACCAGTTGTAATCGTGCAGTGGTGGTCTGACTGATACCAAACAGGAGTGAATTGCAGTAATCAAGCCTAGATGTAATGAATGCGTGTATTACCGTCTCCAGGTTATTTTTGGATAATATGGGCTTCAGCTTAGACAGTTGCCTCAGCTGGAAAAAAACAGAATTTAATGATCATATTTACATGACTGTTGAGTTTCATGGAAGGGTCCTTTTTCATTCCCAGATTTGGGACTTTTTGTTTTTCAGACAGGGCTAGAGCAGAAAGGTCAAAGCAGTGGTTTAAGATTGTGTCATTGGGAAGGAACAGTATGGCTTCAGACTTCTTATCATTAAAACTTAAGAAATTTAATGAAGTAGTTCCCCAAACCAAATTTAATCAAGGTAGCAAATAAGAAATTCCAATTTACTCTATCGAATGCTTTTTCTGCATCTAAAGAAAAAAAAGCGGTTTCAATATTTTTAAAATATGAATATTCTATTAAATTATATAATCTGCAAGTGTTTGTGGTTGAGTGTCTTCCTTTTATGAAACCAGTTTGGTCTAATGACAGGAGTTATCTTTTCGAATCTTTTAGATAGGACTTTACAAATTATTTTACAAATTATTTTAACATCAACATTAATAAGAGACATTGGACGATAACTGGTAGGTAATACTGGGTCTTTGCCTGCTCCATGAAGCAATTAAAAACACGCCTAATAAGAAATCTTCAGGTCCTGATGGATATCCAGCAGAATTTTATTAAAAAATTCTGGGACATACTGAAACCAATATTTCACAGAGTGCTACTTGAGTCAGAAGAAAATGGCAGGCTTCCAACACACATGAATTCAGCCAACATTAGTCTATTAAAACCAGATCACAGCACCTTCTTCCACACAAATAAATTCCCAACAGCATTCCAGTCTCTTGTTCCTGGTCACTGCTGATTCAGATCAGATACTCCCACTTCTCCAGAAGAGCTGCCCAGCTCCACCAGTCTTTGGACTCTTGGTTGCTTCTCTTGCTCTCCTCCTTACGTGTGCAAGTTTTGGTGGACGATTCTCTGCAGGTTTGCTGTCGAGGCATCCCCTTTCCTTTTTCTAAAGCATTACTCATTTCTAAAAATTTGCAGGTTGTTTTCACACAATATACTTTTTAGGTATTTCAGAATTATCTTGAATCTTAATTTTGTCAAACTAAAACACAAAGTATTTTTGTGCCAAAAGTGGCCTTGACACTGTAGACAACAAGGATAACTTTTATAAACTAATGTAATAACTCCCAAGGCAAAATCCACCTAAAGCCGAGTTCATACAGACATCTTTATTTCACCCACAGGTCAGGGGGCCTCAGCCCTGGTCCTCGGGGGCCACAGTCCTGAAGGTTTTAGATGTTTTATGCCTAAACACACATGATTTAAAGAAACAGCTTTTACAACGCTGTAACTCATTTTTAACCTTTGTTTGCAAACTCAAGTGGCTCAAGTACTAATCAATAATTTAGATGTGCATGTTGATTTAAAATGCTAACTAGTAACCTTCTACCACTGGAGAATAAACTACAAGAAACCAAAATTCATTTTTGGTGAACATATTCTTCTAATTTGATTCTGCTCAGAAATAAACAGTGACGATGAAGCAGCACAGATAATCAGCTGAAAAATATTTAGAAAAGTTTTATTTGAAAATCTCACTTGCATAAATACAGAAAACACCCAAATCCAGTTCTGCACATCAACTTTGTGCATTTATGTTAACGGCTGCCGTTTAAAGCTCCACAGCATCTGATGTCACACTCTATAAAAGCATCAACTACACCTCACCAACAAACTTTGGTCACATGCGTACGTTTACCACCACAAGAAAAAACAGCATGGATAAAAGCACAAAACCATATTTTAAAGCCAAGTATACATCATAAAATACATATACATGAAGAAACACACAGTTGAAGTATGTTTCTTCTCAGAGTTAAAAAAAAATTAAAAATATTTTCCCTTCAGAGTTGAACATTAAAACATTAAAATTCCACTAATCTGAAAATCCTAAGCTTTAAGAAACAAGTCACGAGGTGACGAGGACTCAGGATCCTGGCAGGACATGGATCTGATCATCCCCTGCAGGTCACAGTCACAGACAGTAAAGTGCTCTACTGAGCTGGGCTCGTCTTGTTCTTCTTGTTCAGGATTTTGCGGAGGTTCTCAGACATCAGGTAGGGCTTCTCTTCACTGCCGTCGTTCCTCTCAAGATCCTCCACTGGAAAGATGTTTTAAATCATATTAACAGCATGCAGTAAAGTCATTGTACTGAACCAACATACAGGCAGAATGAGAGGAAATTTATATACCAGTATGTATATATTTCAAAAACAGCTTTAATCAGTAATTCAGGCAGATCTGAACAAAGCTTCCATTTCAAGTTTCTCTTTTCATTTATCGACTGAATACAGTTCACTAGGCACAGTTTTGTAGACAGCTACAAAATTTAAAACATTTTATACAGAATAGTCAAATGTGGCTTAGTTTAATAATTAAAGTGCTTTACGGAGCAGATCAAACTCATGATCCAAGCTTACTGCAAAAGGCACGACACAGGTTTGAAAGTTTTACTGGTTCCTAAAAGTAAAGAGATGTAAAAAGGCAGCAACGGTGATATATAAATTTAAAAAAATATTCATGCAGTTTGCGTGAACAGTTTCCATCGATGTAAAGAAGCACATTCAGAGAACAATGTTGTCTTAAGAGTAAAAAAAAAAGGCTGAAGAGAAACTTTCCATCCCGTAATCTATCAGGAAATAAATCACACATGTGCCGTGGGTCTTAGCCTCTATGCTAACACATGTCGTTGGTTCAGCTGGTAATTAAATAAAGCAGGTTTTCTAGATAATTTAGCCAGCTGATGTAATTTATAACTTTAGTAACAGTTGATACAAAGCAGATAACCACGAGCTTCAGCAGAAAGAGTCGAGCTTTATCTGTAGTTGGCAAACTGCATTAAGCTAACGTTAGCTCAATGGTCCAATATATTGTTTCCGTTTGACTTCTTATTCACGAGAACTAAATAAACCCAGCAGATGGTGAACTTTAAACCTTGCTGCTCTACAGAAGTGTTTTCAGAAAGTCAGTGAAGCAAGTTAGTATGTTTTTAGCAGAGAAAACTGAACGACGTCACTGTGACGTCTGACACTGACGAGCTAGCGGCTAGTCTTAGCTAGCCCTGGACCAAAGCTGACCGTTATCTTAAAACAGTTTAAATCTCAAACGCCGCCTAATAAACCTTTATATCATCAACTTTAAATTAGTTATTTACGTAGAAATCTGTGGTTATCTGAAAGAGCAAACAGTGGCAGCAGCAGCTAGCTGTAGCACTTCTGGTGCAGACTGGAGCCTTTTGGGGAGAAATATATGACCCTTCTGCCGGAATAACAGAGCAATGCATACCTAAGGACTTAAACTACTGGTTTATTCTGTTTTATTTTAGTTAAGATCGCAATCCACTTGGGTCTTGTTCAAAAGAGACTAACCAGGGCTTAATTTGTAAACCGATCAATGCCGGAACGCAAATAGCAGGTGGGCCGGGGGTGCGGGGGCGCGGAGGGGTCTGGGGGGTCCTCCCTCAGAAATTTTTGAATAAAGTAGGTGTCCTTTCCTGCATTTTGGTGTATTTTAACTGGTTGTTAAAACGTCTCTACGTCCATGGTCTTCATCAGATTCAAATCTCAGTTAAGTTGGCCTTTTGTGTAAAAAATGAAACTGGACAGCTGTTCAACATTTTGATCACGGTTATTGGGACAAAATGGCACCGTTGTTTCATGTCATGTACGCAACGTACGTCTCAATTTTATTAATGACCAACTTAAACTATAAAACTGATTTGCAAAATTTGTTGTGCCATTTACTTATATTTTTTTTAATAAAAATGTGCGATGACTTCGGACTTTAAGAGATTTATTTTAAGGCTAGAAGCAGCAGAAATGCTTCACTTGAAGAGGCAGATTGTGATATTAAGAAGCTCGTGGCTGTTGTCTTTGAAACTAGTGTTTATGTACAAGTTTTATTTGTTCAAGGCAAATTTGTTCATAACTGTATTAGTAGTTGGCCTGATAGTTACCGGACCCAAGAAAACAGTTGCCGGAACGCACCCTGTCAAAATAAGAGTTACCAGAACCCGTTCCAGCAGGAATTAAGCCCAGAGACTAGCCCTTTGCTCATCAATCCATCAATCATCTTTACCCGCTTCTTCCTTTTTGGGTCGTTGGAGTCACTGGTGCCCATATCCAGCAGTCACTGTGTGAGGGGGACACCCTGGACAGGTCTCCAGTCCATCACAGGGACACACAGAGACAAACGAGACAAACAACCATTCACTCTCTCACTCACACTTGGGGACAATTTAGAGTTACCAATCAGACTAACATGCATGTTTTTGGTCTGTAGGAGGAAACTGGAGTACCCAGAGAAAACGCACACATGCACGGAGAGAACATGTAAACTCCACCCAGAAAGGTACCAAGCCAGGATTTGATCCAGTGACCTTTTTGTTGAGAGGCATCAACTCTACCACCTGATCCACCGTGCTGCCCTCATCAGTCTAGTCAGTAATAAAACAATTTTTTGAAGTTGAGGTTGTTCCAAAAGCTGTAACAGGTAAGATATTAACTATTCATAATTTTTCCACTGAACCCCACTTCAAAGAAATCTGAAGGATTGTTTCAAATACGACATTTCCCTTTTGTAAGTAGTCTGAGATCACCTTTTTTGTTTTATTTCCTTTTGTCAAAAAAATTAGCATAGTTGAACAAACGATAAACTTTTTTTCTTCCACTTTCTCTTTTTTGTATTGCATCAAATATCAAAAAGTGAAACATAATAAACGTCCAGTTAAGGACCGACAGTAAATTCATGCCCCTTTAAGGCAATGTGTTCGAGTCATTTTAATGCCCTGCTGGATAACTGCACCCCAGCTGAAAACCAAACGTCTCTAAACGTTGTGCCTCTAAGTCCTCGTCTCTAAGCTGCGTCCTCTGGCTCTGGCTTCAGCTGGGCATCCTCATCGAGCAGCTGAGCAGAGGCCGCAGACGGACCCTCCGCCTCGTCCTTCCACAGAATCTCACGGAGAGTTGGCGTCATGAAATAAGGACGAGCAGCCGAACCGTCGTTGCGCTCCAGGTCTTCACCTTTATGTGTGTGTGTGTGTGTGTTAATGAGACAAAATGAAGATACAGAGGCAACAAGAGGAGAAATGGAAGGTGATTTGTGGGAGGTGAGGGAGGAAAAAAAGAGAAAAAGAAAAGAAAGTCAAACCGCAAGCAAAAGCACCCACAGACAATGCAAGGTTAGAGTTCATCAACAAGCAACTTCCAGGTAAAGAGCGACAATTAGCCAGATTTATGTTGCAGCGAAGCAGAAGTATGTATGTGAGGCGCACCTGTTCATCAAACCAAGCAATTAGTGACAGCCCCAAACCAAGAGAAGTCAGAGAAGCTTTAACTTCAACACGACATGACGCGCTCGTTAGGCTTCGTTACCACACGTCACCCGATTAAAACTGTGTGGACGCGTTAAATGAATAAACACACTTACAGAAACAGAGGAACAGTGTGTCCACACACATCGAGTAGACGCTGAAGAATCCGTTAGCGATGAGGTACGAGCCGATCACGACAGTCTGGTGGAGAAAAACGGTCATTTACGGGGTTTCCATGGATTTATTCACAAGCAGAACCACAATAAACAGCCGATAAACATAAATCTCATACAATGCTACTTTCTGTGAGAAATATTTTAAAAAGTCCTCTTCTTCTCACCAGGATGGGCACCCAGTAGTAGTGGAGATTAGGAGCTGTATCCTGGAAGGCCTTTACCCTCCCCGAGAAGAAAAAGAAGGCGAAGACCCCTGAGCATGGAGATAACATGATCAGCAGGGCTACATTAAAAACATGTCTAAAGGTAGTTCAGGTCTTTTATTCTTCTGACACATCAGATTCATCCTGAACTCACTTCAGCTGTTCTTCAAAACTACTTCAGGGTCTAATTTACAACCACAGCAACAGGTAGATATCAGCCAAAATCAAGCTAAATCCTGCAAGTAAGCCTTTATACATTTAGCATTTAGATTTAGATTTCACCAGATAAAGTTGTAAATTAAATATTTACAGCCCGAGCATCACACATGTGAATGAAATCGACTGACCGACGAGCCCGACGACGAGAAGTTTCCCCAAAAACAAGAGAAAGTCCGTCACTTTGTCCACTACAGCAACCCTGAGGAATCAACAAGTGGTTCATGTTAGACTGGAAATAACGGAACTAAACAACAGTTTGGGGTAATATTTATAATCACCTGAGAATGTTCCTCAAGAGGAGGAAGAAGGCGTCTTTGGCAGAAGTGCAAAAGTTTTTGCCATAAATCGCCACCTAGAGGCCAAATGAGCAAATTACAACAAGACAACGACTTCAGCGACGACAGCGAGACGTCCACCGACAAGAAAAATTAATTTGAGTCTAAAATCAAAGTTTTCAGTACTTTAAAGTGGATCTAATCTAAACATTAAATTACTGCTGAGAATACAATAGTATGAATTAAGCATTCACACTATTGTGATCCTGGTTATGTATTTTATTCCGATTACTATACTTTTGTACATTTTTTGGCATTGTTGCACTAATTTAAACTTTTTACAACCTAATTCAACAAAAATGTGCTCTCTTAACTTCCTTCTGCAAAATGTAAGCTTCTTTCAGCTATTTTAGCTATTTAGTGTCTCCTATTAATCAAGTGGAATGCATTCATTCCCGAAAAAAGAGAAACAGCGCTGGGTGAACTAATATTTCATGGTAAATGTGGGGGGGTCCTAATAATATATATATTTTAATGTGAGGGGGACACGTCCCCTTCACATAATAAATGTGACGTCTATGAACTCACAAGTGATGGTTATAGAGACTAAGATTTATAGCAGTTTACACAAACTGTTGTTTAGAGGTCAGAGTTGTTAACAGCAAACCTGCTCGTGTCTTGGCTCCGCTCAGACCAACCTTCAGCTCATACGAGTCTAAATTTAACGAATCCTCCAAAACTGAGGTTGTTCCAAGACACATCTACAACAGGTAAGATATTAATTCATTACATTTGCACAAAACCCATTTCAAACGACAGAAAAAATTATTTTGAACCTGATCGTTTTAGTCAGCAATTAAAAAAATAAATTGAATAGTTTTAACTAAATATAAAAACAAAACATCTGGCGTAATTGACATTTGCCGTGTCACCAAATACCGTTTAGGTGCTTCGTCTCGAGCTGTGTGCGTTTGAGTTTGATCTGTCGTGTTACCAGATTCTTTATGTGACGGATAATTATTTTCAGAAGAGCGCATCAAAACATCCACCTTCATGGTACAGAGAGTGCACCTGGGGGTAGTTGAGGGACTTCTTACGTTTCTAAACCTGCGTTAAACTGTGTTCCCATCCTCACCATGATGTAGGCGTTTCTGTTCAGGAACTTGACGAACTTCTCCAGACACCAGAAGCAGCACTTCAGACAGCACAACATGAACTTTGCAAACTTGTTTTGGGCCCCTGCAAACAAAAACAGATTGTACAGTAAACCCTAAATCAAGTGCATGTATTCTCTTTACTAATCTACAAAACGCTGACACTACAGAAAGCTTCAGACCTTTCAGTTTGTGGTCCAAATACTCCAGAAGAACTCTGATGATCTGAACGATTGAGAGGATCAGAGCACCAAACGCCAGACTCCCTGTGTGATACCTAAAACGCACAAATCCCATGAGTACGAACACAGGAAGTCAAAGTAGAAGGCTTGAATAATGACCACATGACTGCACACCTGAGCGCTCTGCCCATGGAAGAAAACAAGGGGAATTTAGGTATATCCTTTGGCTTGGAAGTGGCCCAGTAATACGAGGCAAAGGCCCCGGCTAAAGTCATCTGACCCAGACCGATGACGAAGTTGGCACACCAGAAGAAGAGGAAGACGTTGTAGAACTGCAGGCCGATCAGGTATTTGTGGTAAACCGTTTCTCCACCGTAGAAGGCAAAAAGGCACTCCGAGTCAGGACACTGTGCTTTCATGGTGCTTATAGAGTAGTTCTGAAGTAAAAACATGTCACATGTATAAAATTTAAATATTCAATGTGATTCATTGAAAATGTCCTTTTATAATTTGCGGTGATGTGATTGAGGTTAAAAACTTACAGCGGGATCACAAGTTTCCCTGGAGTGCTCACAGACAGACGAGTTGAACACTTTGTAGATGGCCTCGTTGGACGTCGACAAGAAACTGACGTGTTCCGTCAAGGCTTAAAGTCGACGAGAATCAGATCACTGGGACGTTCAATGAAACGGTTTTCCCGTACACCAAGTTTTATTTTGCATGCAACTTTTTTTTCTTTGAATCAATTGAAAAAAATAAACATTTGAGTCTAACTATTCTAAAACACAAAGGTTTTAAAACTAACATGTGCTTATAAAATAGTTCAGTTAATATTGTCTAGAAGTTAACTTGGATCAGTTTTCATAGATTCACTCTGAAAAGATGCTGCGGGAATGAGCACATCAAACATTTAGAGAAATTATGTTTAGCTATTTATATCAGCATTTTGTACATATTCTGCACAAATCTGTCATGCTGTTAATGTTCCATCAACAACTTACACATTTAGGTTTAATTAATCCCTGCTCAACAGCATGTTGTCCTCCAGGCTTGTTGCCGTGACTATGCACACACTGGGTTACATGCAACAGAGCCATATAAAGTGAGAGTTGCGACACTTCCATAGAGTTCCATTGTAAGAATGGAATGCGGAAGTCACGTGGGTCATGGAGGGGGCGATTTGTTCCATGGCTCTGGTTAGTCTGAAGCTGCCTGCAGTAGCGCTCCGTCGCCGCCAGAGGGCGCAGCTCCACAAGGTTTCCATAGCCGTTGTTTGGAACGATTGACCCAGAGCCATATATATAGAGAGTTCCGACACGCTTTGATCTCACCGACAGGCGGTCAATCGTTCCAAACAACGGCTATGGAAACCTTGTGGAGCTGCGCCCTCTGGCGGCGACGGAGCGCTACTGCAGGCAGCTTCAGACCAGAGCCATGGAACAAATCGCCCCCTCCATGACCCACGTGACTTCCGCATTCCATTCTTACAACGGAACTCGATGGAAGTGTCGCAACTCTCACTTTATATGGCTCTGGATTGACCGCCTGTCGGTGAGATCAAAGCGTGTCGGAACTCTCTATATATATGGCTCTGACATGCAATAGTCCAGGGCAGGGCCAGCCCAAGGCATCAGCAAACTAAGTGGCTGCTTAGGGCCCCAGGGCCACTAGGGGGCCCCCTAAGTGGAAGCACAGGTTTCAGGAATTTTATGAAGTACAGGTAGTCCTCGACTTACGACGGCCTCGACTTAAGACGTTTCGCGGTTACGAACGCCCTCCCATCGAAAGAAATTGTTTCGAGTTACACGGTTTATGCGCCTTTGCACCAAAAAATATGGTACCGAAAGTCAGCGGAGGCGGAAATTTACAGGAGGGAAGGGGAAGAGTGTACCTTAGCGGCCACGGGTGAAGGATTACAGCTGAAAAAAAAAACTCTGGACCGCGCGTGGAAAAGTACAGGAGACCTTTGTCTGGACCGGAGATTTACGAGGCAGAGAAGCTACAGCTGAGCAACGAGCTAACATGCTAACAGGCGGAGGAAGGCTTCACCAGCTCCCAGTAGGTTAACTCTTTTTTCCCTACATTATGGCTCCAAATGTATGGAGCTAACATGCTAACAGGCCTTACCGTCTGGACAGCGCGAACTACAGGCAGCCTCAGATGTTGGAGGAACACCGAGCTAACATGCTAACAGGCGGAGGAAGGCTTCACCAGCTCCCAGTAGGTTATTAACTCTTTTTCCTTCATTATGGCTCCAAATGTATGTTTTTTTTTGATAAAATATGTAGGGTACTGTGTTAGGATAGGCTAAGTGCTTGGTAAAATACAGAATTGTACGTATAAGGTGCAGTTTGGACGTATTTTCCGACTTACGACAAAATTCGACTTGCGACGTCACATAGGAACGGAACTCGTTCGTAAGTCAGGGACTACCTATATTGTGGTAGAACAAACAAAAACAGGTCAAACGTGTGGTTAAAGGTTGTTTAATATTTTAAATTCAGTTTTTCAAATTGTTGCATACATTTACATAGTTTTAAGAACTATTTAACTTTAACTTTATTTTTTGTGAACAATTTTACATGGGTTCAAGAATTTATCGTTTACATTATATAAATGTAAATGAACAAAGGCTGAGAATTTTCCTTTATATTTTTTATTTTATTTGGTCTGTTTTTGCACAGTTTAAAATTTTTTTTTGCATCTCAGCTATTTTATTTGTTGTTTGTTGTTGATCTTGCACTACAAATTATTTTTAAGATTATTGTTGCAGTTCTTTGGAACCAAAGATTATAAACCAGATGACACTTTTACTGTAAAATACATTGCATACTGGTTTTTTATTTTTATTTAATTTTGTTACTTTTAGTGCCACTATAAAATCATGTAAAAAGAGCTGTCAGAGTTTAAATGGGTTTGTTAGGTGGGTGAATGATCTGATCATCTGACTGTTGATTGCAGTAATCTACATTATTAATAGAAATAGAGGGCCTCAAACCAAATTTTGCTTAGGGCCCCATGAATGTTTGGGCCGGCCCTGGTCCAGGGCTATTCAACTGGTGGACCGCAGGCCATTTCCAGCCTGCGGGTGACATCAATCCGGCACACTTCATTAAAAAATTTAAAAAAAAATTTTTAAATAAAACATTTAAAAAGGTAACGGATCACTGTAATACTTGGTTTATTTACATAATGACTTTAATTACTGGATGTCCCTCCCCTGCGCAGTTTAGTTGAATAGCCCTGCAATAATCTGATGAAGGGATTTTGCAATGCTGCCCTCTGTTGGATGATGAATATTTAATGAAAGTGGATTTTATTTTTCCTCAAAGAAACTGTAAAAAACTCAAAAACATCCATCTCAAAGGATATAGGACTTATTTAGCAATTTAAAGGTTAAAGTTCATGACAAGACAATTAGAAAAACATGGCAAAAATAAGGCCCGTTTTGAAGAGATGCCGAAGAGTTAATCTTTATTAACGTTTATCTAACCAGGCAAATCCCTGACATCACACCTCTTTTGCAAGGGGAGAGAAAGCGTCAGACTAAATTTTAAACATAACTAAATATAAACTAAACAAACAATATTTCTGTAGTTAACTAAAAACCTTTGCGAGAAGTACTCGAGACATGGGATGAAGAAACGTGATCTGTATTTGTACATTTAAATACATTTTCAAAACTAGATCAACAGAAAAATAAGCGAATAAAGGATACACAGCAGTTACTGCCCAGTAGGCGATGACGATTGCCAGGAACAAGAACGTGACCAGTGGGTAAAAAAGGGAAAACATCACATACCGAATGGCTCTGGAGACAGAAAAGAACAAAATGACCAGTAAACATCTCTGGTTGTTCATCCAAAACAAAAATGTAATGTTTATTCTCATACCCTAATGCATGCTCATCAGGGTATGTTTATTCTCATAGTCAGTAATGTTGGAGTTTGTGCCGTTAGCTGAGCTTTTTACACCGATCACTGAAGTTCTTACAAAGTTGGAACAATCCTTGATCTATCGAACGTTGTTTCAATTCTTTACATTTTAAATGTTCTGTTGTGAATACTGACTTGCTGGCCTCTTTGATGAGAGCAATGGCGATGAGGATCCTCTTCCTGAGGAAGATGAGCAGCAGGATGATGATGACCTCTACGATGGCCAGGATAATCACTATAAGACATCAAGGAGGAGAGATTGAAGGAGCATCTTGTTTTACATAAAGAACATGTAGACGCAAGGTGTGCACTGACTGAAGGCCAGCCATGTCTGTCTGATCTGCAGGTAGACCGTGAAGTCCGACTGGAAGCCCAGGTCCTGTAGCGTCACATTAGCACCTGCATGTCCCTTCAGGGCAGCGTACTCCATGTAGCAGTGGAAGATACCTACAAACACCAAAACAAACAGTTTTATGATGGTAAACTAACGGGACATTTTTAAATGAGGGGCTAAAAGAACAAACTGTAGGAAGAAAACGTGCTTCATTTAACAAACCACCTGTACGTGCTTTTCAACATGCAGTCAGAGGCTGTTTAGATAACAAGTAATGAAGATTTAGAAGGACTCAACATTTACAAAACCGTAGCCGTGACACTACGTCTATGTTCACACTGCAGCTATTACGGTAATGTTCAATTCCCATCTTTTGGTCGGATCTGTTTTTTTGGGGTTTTTTTGGTGTGATTGTTCAGATCATCATTAAAATGTGACCTCCATCAGTCTACAGCATGAACCTTTTACAGTGTACAGAAGCAAACGTGACGTCATACGCAGCACGCCGTGTTTAAAGAATACGGATGCTACACGTGTTAGCATGTGTGATTCTGAAGTTGTGCAATCAGAAACGATTAAATTATTGTCTGACGTGTTTGTTCGGTCCGGTATTCACATTTATTCTGGTATCTTGATGGCTACTCTGGCACAGTTTGTAATTTTGGAACAGGAGAGACAAACTGAAAGTAAAAACAAACTCAAGTATCGATCTCATCACGTTAGTGATAATACAGTCCAACACCAACATTGTATCATATGTTGCTGTAGATTCTTAGTCATTGGGTCAAGTTCAAATTATCCCCAAGGAGCAATTTGTTTCACCGTCTGTACACAGATAAAACATCCATACTTGACATTGGGACATTAAAATAACATTTCTACAGGGATGAATGAGTTTTTCAGTCTGTTTGTTCTACATCTGGGCAGCAGATACCTGTGTCCAGATGGAAGCACCTGAACTCACCATGGAGTGGATTATCAGGATCTGCCAGAATCAGCCTGGCCTCTGGGACACGAGAAATTAAATGAACAAAGCAGCAGCAGCTGGACTTCAGTTCTGCAGCTGAAGACGTGCAGAGAGCCATGATTTAAACTGCTCGAGGATCGATCTGCTCCCTCACTGATGTAAGAGTCAGATGAAATGAGTCATGACCGTTCAGACTGCAGTCGCTTTGACAAACATAGGATATTTATCTGATTTAGTAAGACCTGGGTTGGATTTGGAAAATAAATTGAAAAAAAAATGGTTTGTCACGTTCAGACCACTCCAGTTCTACACCAAAAAATCTTTAATTTAAGGTTTTATGTAGCTGAACATAAAGTCTGAACGTTAAATGATGCATACAGACACAGAGTACCTCACTTATCGTGGGTGTTTGGGACCACGCCCACCCATGATAAGTGAAAAATTGCGAAGTACAGATACAGTAGTCCAAGTTTACTGGTAGTTCAAGTTCGGTAAACTTTGTCATGACATGTACCAGGCTGTAATCACACTCATCACCTGTTATTCCCAATGTCCCTCCTTCAATAAACAATTTAAATTTAAATACTGTAACATTTTAAATAAACAATCCATGCTGCATAGATTGTTTATTTAAAATGTTACAGTATTTAAATTTAAATTGTAGAGAAGAGAAGTGCAGCAGGACATCAAAGGGATGTCACACAGTTTCAGCTCTGCAGCACGGAGCACAAATGTACTTCTTGGTCAATTACACTGAAACAGCTGAACATAGAAGTTCTAAAATAATTAAAAATAACTTTTAACACTTATATTTTGTGATTATGATGATTTTTACGATGTGACAAAAGTAGGAAGACAAAAGTTGATGAGTGCATCTGGACAGCAAAGGGTTAATGCTTCACAAAGCTGCTGCAGGAGAAATGTGAGCATGGCAGAGAAGGAGATCAGCTGATCAGCTGCAGGAGGGAGCTTCCCCCTGCACTTGTGGGTTTCACACATGGCACAAAAATCATTTAAAATATTTTTTATTGTTTTTTTAATACTTTAAAGCTCCCCTGACATCATCTTTTAACTTTCCATAAAATGGCACAACATATATATATATATATATATTAAGATTGACCTCCGATTGTTTTTGCTAAAACAATGTGAAATGAATGAAAATTCGTCTCCAAAATAGTTTAAAATTAGCGCCGTTTTTTTACACGGTAAATTCGGGTTTTTCTGGTCACGTGATTGTGACGTCAGATCCAGATCTCTGCTCCAACGGCACATTGAATACAATGGAGAAAGATACAAACGCATCCGTCGAATTTAGCCATTTAAAACTTTAGATTTTAGCGATTTGGCTTCAGTTCGTGAAGAAGAAGTTATTTTGAGTGATAAACAACAAACAGCAAGGTTTCTTTTGTCCGTGTTGCTTTTTTTTTCAGGAGAGGTTTCACATACATGAAGTGAGCACCAGATGTCAGCAAAGCAGAGCAATCTGCTTTGCATGTTCTCCCCGTGCATGCGTGGGTTTCCTCCGGGTACTCCGGTTTCCTCCCACAGACCAAAAAACATGCTTGTTAGGCTGATTGGTGACTCTAAATTGACCCTAGGTGTGAGAGTGGATGGTTGTTTGGTGTGAGTGAGACAGGTCCCTCTTGTAAATGAGTCCCCGTGACTCAACGAGGCTAGCCTGTATAAATAAAGGTTGAATGAATGAATGAATCTACAGTGCTCTGTAAGAGTTATCACGATAGCTTTGCTGACATCTGGTGCTCACTTCATGAATGTGAAACCTCTCCTGAAAAAAAAATAGCAACACGGACAAAAGAAACCTTGCTGTTTGTTGTTTATCACTCAAAATAACTTCTTCACGAACTGAAGCCAAATCGCTAAAATCTAAAGTTTTAAATGGCTAAATTCGATGGATGTGTTTGTATCTTTCTCCATTGTATTCAATGTGCCGTTGGAGCAGAGATCTGGATCTGACGTCACAATCACGTGACCGGAAAAACCCGAATTTACCGTGTAAAAAAACGGCGCTAATTTTAAACTATTTTGGAGAGGAATTTTCATTAATTTCACATTGTTTTAGCAAAAACGATCAGAGGTCAATCTTAATATATATATATATATATATATATATATATATATGTTGTGCCATTTTATGGAAAGTTAAAAGATGATGTCAGCGGAGCTTTAATTATTATTATTTTTTTTGCAAAGTCAACCAAATACAAAGCAAAGCAGAATGAAAAACAAAACCTTACAAGAGAAAAGAAAAGAAAAACAGAAAACAAAACAGAAAAACAACAGCAATCTGGATTTTCTTCTGACATCATTTTACAAGTATTCATTCATCAATCAGCTGTATTTACATTGTTGTGTGTGCCACATCAAAATCGGGTCCATTTCCCCATTGTTTATCATATTTAAGTCCTTTCAATCTAAGATTATTTGTGATTTTTTTTTCCATTATTGAAATTTCCTCCACAATCCTCATCCAATCTTCTTGGTTAGGTGGGTCTGGCTTCAACCATATTTTTGTTATTGCCTTTTTACTAGCAACCAGGATTACCTTTGTCAGAAACATATCTTCTTTCTTCACCACATCTGTTATATTCCCCAAGTACATCACTAGACGTGTATTTGGAATTGCATAACCCAAAATTGTAGACAATGTTGATCTTACTCGTTTCCAGTATCCAGTTATTTTCGTACAACTCCAAAAAATATGTGTGTTGGCTTCTACTTCTCCACATAGTCTCCAACAATCGTGTATTGTAGAAGTCTGTTTACGTTTAATTTTAGGTGTCATGAAAAACCTTGTTAGATTTTTCCAACAAAACTCCCTCCATGAGAGTGAATTTGTTGTACTTTGCTGAATTTTACACATTTGGAACCATTCTTCATCTTGTATACCGTAGTAATCTTCAGTTCTGTTTCCCATTTCTTTTTCAGATACAGTGTTGTTTCCTCTCTACATTCCCCCAAAGAATTATAAAACGCCGAGATGGGTTTGACTTTTTTTTGTAAATATGAGTCTATCACTACTCCAATGACACCATAATTTGTGTCGAGTAATTTTTGTTTAATTTGCTTTGTGTAGTAGTCTCTTATTTGTAAATACCTAAAAAAATCTCTATCTTCTAAATCATATTTTAATTTTAATTCTTGAAAACTCATTAATTGTCCATTTTTCAAAAGAGTAAAAATTGTAGTGATTCCTTTTATTTCCCACTGTTTGAATACTTGATCCATTTGTCCTGGTTTAAACTTGGTATCATACCTGAACCATTTCAACAGCAGAGCCTTGTCTTTTAAATTATATTTTTTTATCATACAGTACCCTGTTTCTAAAGTGAATTTTAGAATTGTATTCATTTTATCCATGAGAGATGCTGTCAGCAGTTTGTCAGATATACAAATTTTAATTGTATAACCTTGTGCTTCTCTTTCGATTTCTTTCCAACAAGATTCATATTCAGGTCTACACCAACAAGCAAGCGGTCTTAGTTGAGCTTCAATAAAGTAATTTTTCAAGTTAGGCAGGGCCATTCCTCCTTTATTCCTTGGGAGCTGCAAAGTTGTGTATTCTATTTGTGGCTTTCTTCCATTCCATATGAATCTTGAAATCATTTTATCCCACATTTTGAATCTGCTTTGTGGAAAAGGAATTGGAAGTGACAAACAAATACAGCAGTCTGGGAAGAATATTCATTTTAATCATTTGTATTTGAGAACTAAAATCTGTTGGAAAGGTATACCACCTATCAAAGTCTTTTTTAATCACCTTCAATTTTGTTATAATTCATATCAAATGTTGTAGGGAATGTCTTGGTCAAGATTACACCTAATATTAGGTAGGTCAAGTGCATCGAGGAATTGTCTGATTGCTTCCTTATCTGCCGCTGGATGTTGAGAGTATAGTTTTGTGTAATACTTTTCAAACTCATTCTCCATTTCATTTGGTTTATAATACAGTATAAGTGGTTACTACTGTATCCCCGTCTCTAATTTTACTTATTATCATGGTTTCTTGTCGTTTACGCAGCCTCCTTGCAAACATCTTAGTTGCTTTTGGTCCTAGTTCATAATAGCTTTGTTTTGTAAATCTAGCTTTCTTCTCAATTTCTTCCCTAAGGATCTCATTAATTTCTTTTCTGATTACTTCTATTCGTTTTATGACTGAAAGACTTCCTGTTTGTTTGTGTTCTTCCTCAAGGGATTTAAGATTTTCTGTTTTATTTTTATATGTAATCATTCTTATATGTTTTTGTGCCGCTGTAAGGGCAATCAACTTTCCCCTCAAAACTGCTTTCAGTGCATCCCAAAGCATGGCTGGAATTCACATCTCCTGTGTCATTTTCTTCGATGAATCATTGGATTTCTTCCTTAATTAGTTTTATATTATCTTCCTTGTTTAAGATGCTCAAGTTAAAGTCTCCATACCATTTTTATTTTCCTGTTATCAAGGTTAATTTTAGACTAATCATGTTATGGTCTGAAACATCTGCTACATCAATCTTGCATTCTGTGACATTATGGATTTCTTCAGTATTGATCAGAAAGTACAGTAGTCAATTCTCGAATACACTTCATGGGGAACCGAGTAGTGTGTGTAGCCCTTCACTTGAGGGTTAAGTGTCCTCCACACATCCACCAGCCCCACTTCTTGTATCATTGTATTAAATAATTTAGTCTTACAGCTCCTACAGTTTTTGACACTTGATGTATCCATGTTACGATTCAAAACTACATTAAAATCTCCAGCACAGATCAGAAGTCCTTCAGTTTCCTGGGCTACTATGTTAAAGACATCTTTAAAAGAATTGTTTCTGACTTTCCGGTGGAGCATAAACATTGACAAAGGTGACAAGTTTATTTTCCAACCTTCCTTTAAGTATCACATCTTCCCTCTTTATCTATCATCTCTTTATAACATTCAACGTGTACCACATTTGAAATCAGAATAGCAACTCCCCTTTTCTTACTTGGTCTGTATGAACTATAGAACGTGTTCCTATAACACAATCTTTTTTTATTTTTCATACTCCTGTGAAGGCAGGTGAGTCTCCTGCAAGAAGGCCACCTGAACCTTTTCTTTTCTAAGCTTAGACAAAACCTTACTTCATTTAACTGGACTGTTTAACCCATTCATGGCTCATCCATCAAATCAGCCAATTGTGTCATGTTCAATCTTACTTTGAAAAACCGCGATATAGCGAATCCATGAAAAACGAACTGCGAAGTAGTGAGGGACTACTGTATATGCATCAATTTCAAAATGCAATAGAATTTACACTTTAATATTTTTTTTTTACTATAATACTAAAAAGGACTAAACAACCAAAGGAAGTACAGTATCTGACTGGGACTTTTGGCAAACATCCGCAGGGAGTCTTCATTCTATTTATTTTTGATGCTACAATAATGACAGATACCTCTCTGAGGAACAAAACTGTTATATTTCTGCTAACTTTAGCCTATCAGTGATTATTTTAGATGTGTTGAGTGAAAAAATAAAGTCTGTGTTTGCAGCTTATTTGATTTAATCACTTTTGAACATTCTTCAAACCTGAGGACCGTTTCATTCTGAAGAATAATTCTTGAAGCATGACCAGTCATCAATTGCAAATTGTTTAAAAAAAATTGTTGTTCTGAATTAACTTCTAAAAAGGCAGTTGTTATTTACAGGAAAGTATAAAGAAACACAAAGGAATCATGTGTTTTGGATTTTACCGTATCCGATCACCGCTATCACCAATACGATGATAATCCAGATCATGATGCCAGCCAGGAAACGCATGAGGAAGATGAAGAGCAAGCTGACGAACATGGCAATAACCAACCCTCTGCAGAAAGTAGAGAGCAAGCAGAGAGTGTGAGTGAACAAACAAATAAATAAAAAACAAGAAACCAGAAAACTGAATGAGGAAAAACTCACAGGATGATCCAGGGCCAGGAGTGAGTGTAATCCTCAAAGATTTTCATGACCGTCTGACGAGCCTCGATAACCACAGTGGCATTCCTAAAAATGGACAAACCTGAGTGTTAATCTGCCGTCAGCAGGGCTTAATTTGTAACCCAAACGATGCCAGAAGGCAAATAGCAGGTGGGGGGTCCTTCCCCAGAAAATTTTGAATAAAATAGATGTTATTTCCTGCATTCTGGTGTATTTTAACAGGTTGTTTATCTAGTTTTACATACATAAGTAAACTTGATTCAATAACTATTTTAGAGAGCAACAAGAAGTATCCTGACCAACAGCTCTCCTTGTGTGAATATGGCATGATCCACTTCTCTCAAGCATCCTCGCACCTGCTCCACTACTATCTCCATTGCCACTGCCTTCATGTGCTTCTATTCTAATTTGTTTAGTTGTACAATGAGAAGAAATTTTATTTAATGAAAGTAAACTGGACTGTCGTTTAGACATTTTGATTGCTGTTATTTTGTCAAACTGGCGCCGTTGTTTTGATACGTGATGTACGTAACAACATTACAGAAATACATTACCCATAAAACATTTCTCTCGTATTTTTATAAATCAATTTAACGACTTTTTTTTTAAATTGTATTAATGACCCACTTAAACTGTAAAACTGATTTGCAATTTAGTTGTGCAGTTTAATAATATTTTTGTGTTTTTAATCAAATTGCCTATGACTGTACTTTTAGGGGCGGAGATTTTTTTTAAAGGTAGAAGTGGAAATGCTTACTTGAAGGAGCAGTTCTTATATGTGATATTAGGAAGCTTGTAAGTGTCTGTTAAATTTAAAATGTGTTTTTATGCAATTAGTTTCAGATTACATATCAAATATAGATTTTATTCATTCAAGGCAGTCAAATTTGTTCATAACTTTATTATTAGTAAGCCTGAGAGTTACCGGATCCAAGCAGTTAATGGAACAAACCCTGTCAAAATAAGAGTTTTCAGTTCCTGTTCCAGCAGGATCCAGCTCAAATTAAGCTCTGGCCGCCAGTGTGAAATGTAAAATATTTCAGTTATATGAACATCAACTCATCTAAAAGTAAAAAAAAAAAAAAGTTTAAAGCCATGACGTGTTTACATTTTTACATTCCACATTACCTGTAATAGTAAGTTTTACAGAATCGTTCTTATACCTGAAATCTAAATTTTTCCTGCCAAAGATTCCTAGTGTGAACAAGTTACAGATGCGGAAGGAATTTATTATTATTATTATTATTATTATTATTTTAATCTGTGTTTTTTTTTTAACTATCTGGTGTAGTGTAAACGCAGCATTAAAGTTGTCACAGTTGTCAGCATTTTTTCTTTTAACAGCAGATCCACGTACTTTACTCCGTCTATGAGGTCCTTGGCATCTTTCATGGTTCCAGATCCATCGTCAAACTGAGTGTTGTTTCCAACGGTGACTTTGCCGTCTTTCAAGCCTAAAGCTGGAAAGCACCTTCGGGTGACTGAAAGACATGGGAGAAAAACACAACTGTCAAATGTAATAAACATTAGCACTTTCATGAAGCGCTAAACCTTCAGAGACACTATATAGCAGGATGTACTGTATACATCACAAGTTTAATTCATTAATACAAAGCCTTGGTATACAAATAAATACAGTACTGTACTTTAGAAGTTCAACTCACAGGACTTGCTGGGTAGCAGCATAGCAGGACAGAGACCAAGCCGAAGGATTTCTGGTACACCCTGAACAGAGACACAACACATTAAAAATACATCAAGACGTAGAATGATTCCAGAAATAATTAAATAAAAAGAGACCTGTTCTCGCAGCAGCTCACCATTGACTGTGTCGCTCCCTCCTTGCAGAATTGTTTGTAGTATTCAAAGTCCTTTGTGTTGGTGCTTGCCTTTATTAACGTCAGGAACTTTTCTGGGCACTTTTCCACACACATCTGAGGATGAGCATTTAAAGAATGACATGGTGATGTTAAATTCAGGAACCAACTGAGGAAGGAGAACGGCTAATAAAATGTGATGTTGAACAAAGAAGAAAACAAAAAGCAGTGGTGTGTCTCAACTGCATGAGACAAAAAGAGCCATCACAGCCTCAGGAAATAAAACTAATCTACAGCAGAAAAGATGTAAAGGGTTTGCACCTGTGTGGTCGGACACTGGAACTCCAGCAGCACCATGGGGCTGGCACATTTCATGATGTTGAAGTAGAATAATTTACTTTTGTTCCTGATGATATGACGGGAGAATTAATACAAACTGAACCACAAGTTACAAGTCAGTGCAAATCAAAAACAGACATTTTAAGATGAGGGACTGTTTTTCATTTGGTATTTTCATTTAAAAGAAATTTGCCTAAAAATCCTAGAAACAGTCTTGTATTTTTAAAAATAATTCATGGTTTGAACAACTGGATGTCTGAATTTCCTGCAGAGCACAAAACACTGATTGTGAAGCAGAAAACTATTAAGTTGGACGTGGAAAATGTTACTTATTTACTATATTTAAATTATGAAGTGACTGCTTTTTGGTAGTGAAGTGCCAAGCAGTGCATGTAGTACTTTATTGTTTGGCACATATCTACATTAGTGTTGCGATTTCTAACCCGAGCCCAAAATTCAGGCCAGGTCAGGCCAAAATGATGTGCTTGATGGGCGGACCGGGTCGGTCTCAGGCTTTTGATGCAGTTTTACAATCATGCAGAAAAGTAAATAAGAATCCACAATATAAAATTGTGTTAATGTACTTTTAGAGGAGGAGGCAGTAAGTTTATATGTTGAGGATGAGAAATAAATAAAATACAGAGCAGCAGTTAATCAGACTGTGAAGAGAGAGAGTAGCATGTGGCCCCGCCCATCCTGCTCTTATTGCAATTGACCCACAACAAGCAACATAATGGAGCTGGAAAGTATTAAACAAAAGCTAAAAACATGAGAACTCGCTCTACACAGACTGCACAGTGAAACCTGCTGATGCGTTTCAGGTCGACCGGCCGGTTGAAAGAAGTAAAAAAACAAAAATCTAAAGCTTCAGATGGACAACGGGATCATCAGCCGCACGCGTCCACTGAACGTTAATAACTACAATAACTATAATATTATAATAACTATAATAACTATAATAATTTGTTGAAATCTTATATCTTTCAGTCTTAAATAGGTTTTTAAAACTATCATGTAAAACTAATTTTCTTACAAAAGCAGTAAAAGCTTAGCCTGGTTAAAACCAGACCCTGTCCTTCACTTCGCTTCAGACAAGGGTCTGGGACCTGTCCATTGAAAAACGATTCTTGCTGGAGGCGTGGGCTCTGCTGATGGCTGCTCCCCTGTGGTCTTCTGAACTTGACTTCAGCTCCGCCTCCTGTTGAATTTTCTCTCGCTCCGTTGTATATTCTGTGTTTATATGATAATAAAACGTCCTAATAAAATAAAATAAAACCATGGAGCGCTGGTCCAACACACCAGAAGACCAGGAAATCTGATGGGACTCGGGCAGCAACTTAAAACCTGACTTTAATTCTCTCGTGACAACCTGAGGCATTTCCTTGTTCAGCGGAGGGAGAGGAGGAGGGAGGAGGGAGCGAACACTTGACTTTTGGGGAAAAAAACAAAAGAAAACTCCAGATAAGGGATTAAGAGATAAGAGATAAGAGATTTTTTATTAACATTGCACCAGTAAACCAATACAACGTGATCATGTAAACACAGTCATCCAGAGGAGGGGTAGAGAATGTTAAGCTGCAGCAATTCAAAACATATATATTCAAAACATATGTATGTTCGTCAGCGCGGCCATCTCTCATCCATCCTGAATGAGAGCAAAACAGATATGGAAAAAGGAAAAACACAATAGGTATCATTTGTGATATTCAAAAAAAGAATTTATCAAAGATTGCCTGAAGACACTCCATGATAAAGTCCCAAAAACTCTATCAGCAGAAGCACAACCACACGAGACATTGTTGCAGTTTTGACGACATGCAAGGAGATATAGAGTCTGCGAGTAACTTCAGAGAACACAGTTCAGCAGTTGTGCAGCTGGGCGTTATCCGAGGCACACACAGAGATCTCTGGGGGGGGGAGGGCGGGTGAGGTCAGCAGTGACACTCCAGCTCTACGCTCCAGGAGAAAAGTTTCCAAACAGGCCTCTTTTCAAGGACATGTGCAGAAACCAGATTAGATAGTCTC
The DNA here is from genome assembly GCA_038048925.1 of Garcialebias charrua. Lineage (NCBI taxonomy): Eukaryota > Metazoa > Chordata > Actinopteri > Cyprinodontiformes > Rivulidae > Garcialebias > Garcialebias charrua. The sequence goes on along the minus strand of JBBPBX010000745.1, from coordinate 76,339 downwards.
TTTGTTTGTTCCAATTCAGACCACAATGTTCTTTTTCACTGCAGCCTTCCAAGTCCAGACGCTGTTTCAGGGCCAAAATTCCAAATCATATGAGGTTCCGATTCTATGAACCCCCATCCGTGCCCTGATGGAGCCCGGGCGGCTGCAAACGAGTTCCAAAGCGCCCAGCAGGTCCGCGGCAGTCCGCCGCTCCCAACGTGCGATTGAGCTCATACAACAGCTGGGATGAGGAGCTCACGGCTCGGATCAGAGAATCTTGCTGATCAGGGAGTTTCGCCAGCGCGCTGATAGCCGCCGAAGCTCTCCTCAGCTTCAGGTAACAGACAGCTCCGCCGACGCCAAAAAACAGAGCAGCTGCTACCAATAGGCCAATAATCCACAAATCTTCCACGTCTTCGACAGTCAACACGGTCATACACATAGGCTGCCACTGTCCCCATGAGTCCATCATGTATCCAACCGCGTGTGTGTCAGAGGGGCAGACCGCTTCTCCTGGCACGGTCCGCTTCGTGGAAAAAATCTTATCTATTGAAGAAACAGCCCAATTTATTAAATCCATCGCAAATTGGTTCGAGTGAGCACTGAAGAGTCAGACGAGACAAAAAAAGCAAGCAGGGAGGAGGAAAAACTTAGGGAGGGAAGGAGCAAAAAGATATGCGACTTGCTTTGTCGAGAGCCGGAAGAAGAAGATAAGAAGGGGAAATTAATACATTTGTGTCATTTATACAACAGTCCTGCATCGCTTTGAATGAGAACATGCGGCTGCGAGCTGGCTGCGCTGGGACAGGTGGGGGCGTAGGTTAGGGGCCAAAAACTCTGCCCCTTCTGTTCTCTGATTGGTCCGGTCAAAAATCTACCGGAGAAATCCTTGTCTATGAGAGAAGTCCCAGACTGTGCAGTGAAGGGAAATGAGAATTGAGCGGAGCTGTGCAGGAAGGCGAGGGCCAAGCTAGTAAAAGCTTAATTTAAAAAAAGTTGTTTTTTTCCAGGTTCTGCCTCTAATTAGTCGGGTCGGGCTCGGACAAAATACCTATGGGCTCAGGATGGGACAAGCCAGATTTTTAGGCCCGAATGCACCTCTAGTCCACATCAATAAATACAATCTCAAATATTCTCGTTTTTGCATGTTACCAGTTGTTTTGTCAGTATGAGTATGGCAATGGCGATCATGAGAAAAGCAATATACTGTAAACTGGTAGCACGTTTCATAGCGCCAAGCTTTCCAAAGCAAAATCTAAATGGATGAATATGCGTTAGGGGTGCAATTGGGTGGTGGTGTGTGTAGGTGTGTGTGGGGGGTTTGTGTCCAACACCACCCTTGGTTTGGGCTGACCCTCAAACCAGTATCAGTGACACATTTCCATCTCTAAGCCGATATGGAACGTCAACTCACGCAAGTGGAGTGCCAGCCTGCCCGCAGAACTGACCCCGACTGTCTGTGGGGTAGATCGCCTTTCTTGGGTCGCCATGGGACCAGGCTGCAAGCACAAATACTGAATGTTAATGTCACACTCACACAAATAAAATCCATACAAAGCTCATATGATGCATTCCTTGAATACCAAAACCAATCTGTAATCAATACGTAAACCAATCTGTAATCCTTACCGAGTATTCCAACACCTATATATGCCACTATGGCGATGACAAACAGGATGCAGCAGACGATGTCTGTGCAGCTCCTAAAAGGAGAGGATGAATGGTTGACAAGAAACCTTTCGCTGGGAACCACACCATCAGTAGTGAAGTCAGACTCACCTGTTGTGGAGTGGACCTTTGAAGGAGGCATCATACTTTCTTGGCTCACCTGCATAAAACAAGAAAATCATTAATAACACATCACAGCGAGAACTGTTTTGAAAGCAACAGATTTAGAACAACAGATCTAGGGATCACTGGACCTTAAAGTATTTGATGATCATGTTGTGCCTGGTCAGAAACGTTAAAGTGTAACACAAGGAGCTTCAGTGTTTCTGTGTCATCTCCATTTCCAAGAAAATTTGATTAATCTTTTCATAAAATGAAATTTTATTCTTGTGTTTTTGTGGTCAGGTCTTTCACAGCAATGCTCACACAGTTTTACTATCAGAAATTATGTAAATAAATATGAGTAGTCAAGAAAAACGAGTTTTGAGCTTCATAAAGAGATATTTCAGCCATTTTGAAGTGGTGTTCCAAGTATAAACAATGGCTTACATGTTGTGAATGGATCTTTGAAAGATCTCAACTTGGAAAAAGAGTTTCAAACAGTATAAACACACCCAAGACCATTCATGCAAACATTTACTTAAAAAAACTTGCTTCAACATCAATTACACACAAAATGGTCAAGTTTGCCATGCTAGTGCTACAGCTAGCTGCTGCTGCCACCAATTGCTTTTGTAAATTGTAAAATTCTATTTAAACTACACAATCAAAAACTGATGACTGTTTATTAAAATGATATTTGCATGATATGAAATTTCTGAGACTGAGACTGATGCAGTTTAAAAAAGGAAATACCGGTAAGCCACTTTGGGCTTGGCCCCACTTTGACTAGCCATTAGTTTGTGAACCTGGTCACTAGTTCTCAAAACTAAAGAAGATTAAAAAAAAACATTGGAGCCACTCAGAAAAAAATATATACTGTATATTAAAATTATTTGAAGATTGTCGAAATATGATTATGCAAACAAAATCTAATTCAATTACCTACAATCCCACAAATTTACATTGTGTGTTGTCCTTTCAGAACATTTGCCTATAAATATCTTAAATCACAATTATTGTTCTCCAGTAAAATTCATACAGCAGCTTAAACTACCGGTACTACAGATTGTGAGACAATCTCTATGATTTGTGTATAGCTTTAGATGTATGGTGTATGAACCAATACAGTATAATCTTTTTTTTTGTATGCTTTCAACAATTTGACTTTATTCTCAAAAAAGTGTTTGGAGTTTAATCTCACAAATTTTAAACATTTTTGAGTACATCTAAATACATCACAGCTATCTACTAGTATGTTATAGCTGTAGGAATGCTAAAGGACTGAGTGTGGTGCGAATGACAAGAAATAATCTCTGTCCGACTCTCTGACTCTGTAGCAACTCTAAACAAAGTGTCAAGTTAGGATGTTAAAAGGAGTGCTGAGGTCAGCACCCACAGGCCCATGTCCCATGGAGCTGTTAAAGGCTCTGGGTGATAACGAACTTCCAGATGACTGGGATACTAGAGCAACAGTGGTTAGAGAAGCCGGTAAGAAAGATACTGTGTGTGACATCTGGACAAAGAAAAGATAATAAAGAAACCTGGTGGAATAGTGAAGTACAGGAAATTATCCAGAAAAAGAGGTTAGCCAAGAAGAAATGGGACAGTGGGAGGACTGACAGCTAACAGGATCCTCCATCTGCCTGCACACACAGTATGAACCTGTTCGGTTCTGCGGGGAAACCTGGGATGTTCTCGGTCTGCAGGACCCGGTTCTGGATTGTGGTCTGTGAGGACAGCTACTGTAATCCTTATTACCATCAAGCTGCTGACCAGACCTGCTAACAAGACCACGCCACTAGCAGAACCATGCTGCAGAAAGAACCTTGCTGCTAACTGAATCACACTGTAGATGTACAGTACTGTACTTCTTTTTCAACTTTTGGCACCTTGTTTTAGTATCTTAGTAGTATTTTAGTATGTTTTAGTATTTTTGCTGAATGCTTTAGTATTTCTTGTTGGGGTTTTTTGGCGAGTCGAGACAGTTACAGTATTCTCATCCTAAGCATTGTTGACCTTGTGCTGATTTTACATATGACAAATGTACCAAACCTGAACCTTAAGAGAGGAGACAGGAATATAAGTAGATGCCATGTAGAACAAAGAGGGAGGTGGCTAAGGCAAAGCAGAAGGTTTATGATGAGTTGTGTGGGAAGCTGGACTAAGGAGGGCAAGAAGGACAATTGGAGAGACGGAGGGATCAGGCTGGAAAGGATGTGCAGCAGGTTAGGCTTGTTCAAGATAGGAATGGTAATGTTCTAACCAACAAAGAGTGTGATCGGGATATGGAAGGATGATCTTCAGTCAGTGAATGAAAGTGAGAGAAGAATAGAGATTATAGAAACAGTGGACCAGGAAGTGGAAAAAAAGATTAGTGGGGATGAAATTTGGAATGTGTATGGAAATGTCTAGGAGAGATGGCAGTGAGGTTTTTGAATCAGTTATTGGCATTTTTGAGAGTGTGAAAATGTCTGAGGAATAGAGGAGACGTGTGCTGGTGCCCATTTTTAAGAACAAGTTGAATGTACAGAGGTTTTGCAACTACAAGAGAATTAAAGGTTCAGTCTGTAAGTTTTCTAAAAATATATTTTTAACATATTCTTCACTCTGTTTCTATCTCCTGACAGACTGATGTTAGACAAGTAATCTTTGAAAAAACTATAATCCCCTTGCTTCTCCAGGTGTTACTAAAAGCATTTCTAAAAACCCACAGTGACCCGCCGTTAACCAGCCAATAAAAACAGAGTTTTTAACCAGCCAATAAAAACAGAGCTTCTCACTTCTCACGCCCCTAACCCACGCCCCCGCCTGTCCCAGCCCCAGCGGCCGCGCACGTTCTCGTTCAAAGGATTGCAAAGCGATGCAAAACTGTTTTGTATGTGACACAAATGTATTAAATTCCCCTTCTTCATCCCTGATCTGGACTTTTGTTTTTTTGCCAAAAGTCAAGTGATCGCTTCCTCCTCCGCTGACTCCATGACTGAAATGATGAGGAAATGAATGAATTTGTCGCGAGCGAATTAAACTCGTGTCCAACGTGGCTGCGCGAGGTTCTGCAAATTTCCTGGTGGGCTGTGGGCTGCAGGACCAGCGCTCCCTGTTTTTTTTTTTTTTTTAGAACTTTTTAATAAGATATAACACCGCTGCGGCTGAAGCTGTGTGAAGCTGCCGGCTCGCCTTTTTTTTCTCTCCCCCCGACCTGTCAATCAATTCAGTAGGCGTGTCAGCAAATGACCAATCAGCGAGCTCAATTTGTCCCGTAGGTAAACGCTCTGCCCTGCTGCTGCTCAAATGACATCAAGTATTTGGAGCGAAAACGCGAGCATTAACGCGAGAACGAACGCAGAGCTGTGTGGGTGAACGCGCGTGCACAGAACGTGCGCGTAGAGCGGCGTTCGGCCGAACGCAGAGCTATACCAGGGCCTTTACCCACAGCTCCGACCAAACTCGGTCACGTGGCTACCAGCAACAAGCAGTTTAGGAAAGCAGTGGTTCACACAGAAGCAACCAGCTTCACACGACCACACGCCTGTACTCAACAAACCTGCGCACGAGAAGAACGAAGGGGAATTGAATGCCGATTGCTACGTGCCTATATAGAGTCACGTGGGTCCCTGGCAGGTCACGGGGTGACTTTGTTGTCATTTGTGCTCGACCTGCGCATGCACAAGAATGATCATTCAGTGCTTAAGCACCACCTCTGGCGGTCAGGAAGGATGAAATAGAACTGGAAGTAGCAGAAATGAAGATGTCGAGGTTCTCCTTAGGAGTGGATAAGGACAGAAAATATTAGGAATGAGATCATCAGATGTACAGCACATGTTGAACAACTGGGAGATAAAGTTAGAGAGACCTGACTGAGATGGTTTGGACATGACCAGAGGAGGGACAGTGGGTATATTGGTAGAAGGATGTTAGAAATGCAGCTGCCAGGAAAATCAGAACAAGCGCTCAATACAAAAACAACTGGACTTTATTTGTTACAGAAAACATTTCACCCTCTATCCAAAGGGCTTTTTCAATTCAAAGGAGCAGCCTGTGTGACAGTGAAGTTTTATACAGACTGTATAGACTTTATACAGACTGTACTCTTACTTATCACTTCTTCAAAATCTATTAATTGAACTCCAGCATTCTAAAAGTATGTGGTTGTATTTGTTGTCTTATTCTACGATGGACTAGTAATGCATGAATGCTAAGATGGGGCAGAGGCAGGGGGCCGGTTTGGAACCCGAAAGACCCGGGTTCGATCCCTGGTCACGGCATACCTTGTGGTATTATTTTCATTTTTTTAAAGCCTTTTGTTTCAGATAGATCGGGTGAGAATAGATAAATACATCTACATAATAATTCTTTTTTGTTGCTTGTTTTAAGTTGTTTATAACTAATATAATTTTAACATTCAAAAACAATAACGGTCTCTCGTCCTGGCCACACCTTCTCTCTCACCACCCACCCGAGTCTGTTGACACACCCACTTTGTTGCATTTTTCAAATCTGGTCTTGGGGCGGAGCTATGGTAAAAAAGTGAGGTAAGTTCCTCTTTAATGAATGTAATATTGTGAAGATTACTTACAATTTGCTTTTTGCTACAGCGGCAAGCAAATGGCGGAGAAGTTCTGAGAAGGGAAAGCTCGGAGTCATCCTCTTTAGTCACCTCTAACCAATCGGAACACGTCTTACAGTGCTCGTCCTTAAGCCCTGCCCAGAATGTTCATGTGAGCAAAAAGTGAACAAATAAAGTTTAACATGAAGTTTGCGCTTCATTCAAAAAAAACATTACTCAACCAAAAAACAGGCGCTTCAATTTAAAAAAAATTACTCAACCAAAAAACAAGAGCTTCATTCAAAAAAAAAAAAACTTACTTTTCTTTGATTGAATACTACTTTTTTTTTATTGAATACTACTTTTTTTATTGATTACTACTTTTTTGTTTGACATAATTTTTTTTTTTATTGAATAATTGTGAAACAAATCTAACTCCATAGTAGTTGGAGTAAGGACAGAGGATGCAGAGGACAGAATGAGATGGAGGAGAATGACTCGTGGCGACCCCTGAAGAGGGAAAAGCCAAAAGAAGAAAAAAACAGCCATCTACAACAATATGTAAATATAATAATTGTTCATAACCTTTAAATAGAACATCCCTTTTAAAATACCCAAAATATCCTTTTATGAATAAATAAGCCATAAAAATAAATCTGATGATCTACTGTAATTGAATATACAGTATATATGTTCAGCAAAAATCTTATGTAGTAGGATTAAAAACAAACTGTAAGTGCACATTTTGCTGAATGTCTTGGGAACGTCTGACACTTGAGCCACAACAGAGCTGAACAGTTTGCTTCCCCTCGTAGTGCAAATTGTTCACTTCAATTATTACAGATTTCTACAACCACTTGATTTTTATCTTGGGATGTTTAGAAAAAAAATTGTATATACAAAGCTTAGGAAAAGACAGTGGAGGGTAATTGACTAATTGAAACAATGACAATATTTTCTGTAATTCTGTTTAAACCAGAGAAGCCGATTTAAGGGTAAGAAGATGCTCTCCCACATATTCCTCATATTTCTTTGTCTGTCAAATGACATTTCCCACCAGGCTGGACACGCCTGGCAACCCACAAAAATTCCTCCCCAATGACTAAGCCATAAGGCTCTTGTGAAAGAAGCTTACAACTTAAAAAACATGCAGGAGTTGATTAAAATACTCATCGCTAATGTAGTGATACACCTAACCTCTGATATTTTAGGCTTGACCTTCAAGTACACCTCTCTGCATCTCTTTGAAACTCTAAGTGTTACACCTTCTTGAAGCCCTCAAGGAGACGATTGGACACTTATATTGGTTAACAATTATTATGAATTAATGGACACTAATTAATCAGATTGAACTTTCTTTTTAATGTGTGTTAATTCAGAATTGATCAAACAGTATACTTTTTGTCATTTCAATGATGATCTGTTACTTGCATGAGTTTGACCTTTATGCTGGTTTATTCTTCAATACAAAGTGTGCTCTGAATCTAAGACTGTGAGTCAGGGAAAAAGCTGTTACTTTCTCTGTTTTGTCTGCAACTTAGACTCAACAGGCCAGTCCATCTGGCTGTTTATGTAAACAGTTTTCCTGTTGTCCGTCAAGAGTCTTTCTGCCTATGGGATCAAACTTCCATCTTTTATTTTGTTAAACCAGCCTGTAGCCATTAAGGAGGTGGGGAAGACCCCGCCTCCCATATAAAGGTCATTTCCTGCATTTTTACTGGAGTTTTTTGGAGAGAACTAACTGACAACTGGTTTTCTCTCCTCTGGAAAAGCTGGAGACGTTCCGGTCATGTGTCAACTCGACCCACGTTTCAGCTGGAATCATAGTAAAGCCTTACTGTGATCCTTTCACTCATTTCTGGAAGAATTTGTTTTCTGAAGTTTTACTTTGAAAGTTCAGCCAGTGCGATTGGGGCCTGTTCCTGCCGGTGAAAGCGTGCTCCCGCTCGTCTGATCCAGATATACACGCACGAAGTCATCTGGACGTTCACTGGACAACACAGTCCGTTAGTGTCCACAAACTTCTCAGTCCTCACCTCGCAAGACGTCTCGTCACCAGGTAAAGAGGCTTGTTTGTATGCTGCACGTGTGAGAAGCCCAGCTAAGACCCGTATGGGAAAGCTTGCCACCCTGGTTGTTTTCAAAATAATTAACTTCCGTTAACTTAGCTTCCATTCATCTTCTTCCTCCTATTTTCTTATTTTTCATAAGCTTTAATCTGTCAAGTAATGTGCCAACAGTTAAATCCTAACTGTCTGTTTGTTTTAATTTGAATTCTTGTCAACGTAGTTATTAAATCAGAGCTAATATCGATACAAATGTTTAATGTAATTTTGTGATAGTTTCAATAAAAGGTCTATTTTCTGGTAGACCAACATAAGTTGGATTCCCTTGTGAAGTTACATTTTTCCTAATTACAGTAAAAGCAATTTAGTATCGGAAAAAGGAAGAACTCGCGCATTGGTGGCAGTTTGTGCAGGATAAAATCTGCTCAGACCTGCGCATCTACAATAATGGTGGTCCAGTAAGTGTTTAAATACCTTACGCCACATTATTTCATTACATTTGGTGGCCGCATACGGTCTTATTTCATTACATTTGGTGGCTCGTCCGAGTTCCTAGAACGATTATTAAGTTGTTTTGTGTAGCTTCTTGTTACGGTGTTGTTGGCATTAGTTTGCATCCTGTTGTGGACTTATGGAATGGTTTTGGCTGGTGAGTGTCTCAGAGATTGCTAATCGTGGCATTGTCTGGGGCGTTTCCCGTTAGAATTGTTCTTTCTTTCACTTTTGAACGTGTGCTTGGAGCGGATGAATGAATGTGTCTGTTTTTGTGAGACGTTTCGTTACGTGTCGCGAGGCTGCATGCATTTTTCTTTGTTGTGACCGCCGTGTCACGGCTCTGCTTCATGTTTATTACTCCTGCGGTTTGCTGTTGATGGTCTGTTCACTCATTTGCTGCTCCATTTTTACCTAATCTGTTACAACGTGTTTGCCGAGGTTCGGGTAAAGCCCACTCCGCTTTTGGACCGGACAGGATCCGGTTCCGAGTGACGTAAAGTCCGTTGTTGTACACAGTTAGCGTGCTGCCTTCTTTGGGGGGCGTGGGAGTTAGCCTGGATGTGTTGAGCTCATTTACAGAATTTTCTGCGGTGTAAAAATACGTTTATTTTGTGAAAGTGTGTCCAGTTCTTTGGGTCGAGCTAACGTTAGCATTACAGAGACAAGATGGCTGCTTAAAACGCTGTGATTGGTCCGTTGTGTGTCGTGTTCAAGAACGTTGGTTTCTGTAGACTGCTGGTTGTCAGATTCATTTTTGCACACATTTCTGACGGTTTATTTGTGTTGTTTGAGTTCTATGCACGTGATATCGTCGAAGACTGGCTTTACCGCGGTGTTTTGCGATATTTATGGGTGTTTTAGAACGTTGAAAAGTCCGTTCCACACTTTTGTTCGACCGACCATAGGTCCGTGAACACACCGCATCGCTCGAACGGCGCGTCACACGTGGGCGGCGTTGGGTTTGGAAGACACAGTTTCCCATGAACGCTTGGGTTTTAGAACTACAGTTCTGTCTTCGCTGTGATTGGTCGGTTACGCTGTAAGTGTTGACGTTTGCGCAGTGGGTGAAGCCCCGCTCCTCGTCAACTTTCACTTCGGTATACCTGCTCTTACAGGCTTCATGCTTGTTTGTCCGTTACTATCTCTGAAAAGACTGTTTCATCGCTGTGTTTTTGGGATTTTAATGGGTGGATTGAGTCTGTTGCTCTGTTGACTGCCGATCGCCATGTGACCAGGTCACGTGACGCCGGGAGCTGTAGCTCCTTTATGGGTCCGACTTTAATTTTCTTTTAAACGTAGTTTAAAAGATTTCACAGTTCAACCATTGTTTCTCACATCGTTTCGTATTTTGTGAGGCTGGGGTCGAGAGTTTTGTCACGTCAAGGCTCTGGATATTTCTGATTGATGCTTTTGACCCGTTGTTAGACGTCTGTGAATGTTTGGCAGCTCACGGCTGCGCTCACAGGTGATAACAGCGCCTCTATAGCGGTCAGAAAGAGAATTGCGGTCACTGTGATAAATTTATCCAGCGTTGCTCACCCCACCTGCTGGTTACTAGAGGAGACGCAGTCTTCCTGTAATTTGTACGTTTGAACGTTCCTGTTTTTAAACGGGGAACAATTTGAAATATTGTACTCACAGCACACTTTCTTTTGATTTTCGCAGAGAATCAAATGTTGATGGCAGAACAGTTACACAGATTTAATACAGACATGTCTGCTTTTTGATAAAACTTGACACTTTTATCATTGATTCTGTGCAAAACAAACTGTCTGTTTTTTATTTTATTTTAAACTGCAAGGTTAAAATAACACACATGAGGCGTTCTTTTGTCTTGATTTTCACAAAATCACACAAAAAACAGCCAATTTTGTTTGACCTTGTCATAGGTCGACAAATTAATAGGAATCACTGATTTTTTATTTAATTTCACATCCTGGCATCACATGGTGAGACTGCACACTGTGAAATAAGACCCACTTTACTTGATTTTTCACAGGAAATCAGTACAAAGATGGACGTTCTGGCAGGTGCATCAACAAATTGTGGGATTGATTCATCCTTTGATAGGCACTTAGCTGCAAAGAACGTCCTTCAGGAACCAGGTGAACATCCCCTGGTGTTTTACGACAGGCTTCTCTCTGTTTACACAGGGGATAAAACTGTCACTGGGATTGAGGAAGATGTGGAGTTTAAAAGTCGTTTCACTTTGAATCTGATACCTTTCATAATGAAATGTGTTCGCTTCAATGTTAATTGCAAAGAGAGTACCATGGCAGAAATTAAACAATGTGCTGTGGAATTTTTTGACATGCTCGAACAGCGAAAAACACCCTCAGTGGTGTGCCCAGGTCAAAAGGTCACATCCCACTCGCAGGAAGTAGAAGAGGTTCCCTCTCCTTCAGAGTGCGAGAGGTCACAGGTTTTTCATAATAACAAACAACAGCATGGTGCTACGAGCTGTAAAGTTGACTCTGATCGGTTCACGGGGAGTTCTGAACCCCCTGCCCCTCAGGTTGAAAACCTTGAGATGAGCAGAGAACCACACAAGGTAGGTGTTCGCCCTCTGGATGAACCCAGATGGTTCGGATCGAACCAAAAGAGTTCTCTCATGGATCTCACAGTAGGTGATATTCGTAGGAGGTTGCATAGGAACCGTGACCCTTTGAAAAATGGTCTGTCCCGACATGTACCCCAGAGAAGCGGCCCTCCTGCCCCTGCCCCTCGAGCTGCACAGCTCGAGACATGCAATGAGTCACACATGCTCCAGATTATGGAAGCGGCGCCTCCGTGCGTGGACGTGACTGAGGTTGTGAGTTGTTTGTCAAATGATTTGAATGTTACAGTGGTTGACCAAGCTGACACAACGTGTGACGTTGTCCTTGATGATAACACAAATAACGTTGTTCATCCTGATGAAGCGACGTGCAGCACTGCCTTTTGCAACAACTCAGTGCACACAGTTGACAACATCGTCAACACTGACAATGACGCTGACAGCAAACAATTTGCTGAATATCAGCGTCTTGAGAGTCCAGATGCTGACAGCAAACAAATTGCTGAAAATCCACTTCCTGAATGTCATGAGGCAGACAGCCATCATGATGCTGACAGCCTGGCTGTCATGTGAAGATGCTCCTTTTAGTTTGGCAGACTTTAGATTATTTGGTTCAGTGATGGCATAGTTACATTGAAAAAGTAACTTAGTTAAGTTACTGATTAGTTTTTGGGAAAAATAACTTAGTTAAGTTACTGATTACTTGATTTGGAAAGTAACTAAGGGCCAGTTTACACGGCGCGTATTTTGAGTGTAACCGCTACTTTCTCTTTGCGACTTTGCTTATCGCCTACACGACGCTGCTGGCCCCCCTCGATGACACCGATACTTTTCTGATCCTGCTCTCAAGGTGGAAGTTTTTCGCTGACCCCCCGTTGATAATGTAAACATCTCCCACTGGAGCTTTTGTTTGAACACATGCACGCAGCACGCACGCGCAGACAGCCGGCATTTTAACAATGGCGGTGGACTGGACAGTGGACACACGCACCACTTTCTGAACTATAGCTGATGGAATATATTTTGATTCTCATATTTAATTATTCTACACCTTACCTGCATCTGTGTTGGAAGAGAGCAGCTGCCTGGATCCAGTTGTCTGTTAACGAGGCAGTCGGACATTTCACGTGTCACGCTGCACTATAACATACTAAATGTGCTATATATTAACAGTTTAACAATAATAAACAGTATTTATGTTAGCGTGGGAGATATTTACATTTATCTGAGCTAAATGAAGCTATCTGGACTCGTTACGTCATGCCTAACATGCTGCATGTTGAAAATGAAGACACCAGGTTGATTTTTAATTTATTTATTTATTCAACACCACAAACTCATGTCACAAACACTGAGAATTAAATTGAACACTTTTAAAAACACGTTAACCAAACTTTAATGAACTGGACTCTGTTGTTTTCATCCTGGTGGAACTGGACCCAGATCCGAACCGCCGGTCCGCTTCGTGGAACAGCTTCGACCTCGCAGGAAAAAAATAAAAATAAAACCTCAGTTGGTTGTTCTGTGATCGAACTAAACACCAGGACACATTGTATTAAGAACATGGTTTACCTTGTAGCGCTGCTGTAAATCAGCTGATTCTCACGGACTAAAGTCAGACATGTTGACTCGGTTCCGGTCCAGACGTCCAGTCAGCAACTGGTGTGCAGATGAAGCGGTCCACTTGGTGTCAGATCTGTTGACTCTTATCCAAATTCCAGCTTTAACTTGTTGACAACAACTTGTAGTAGCTGAACTTTTAGCCAGAGAGGAAAACAGGCTGCCTCGTGTGCTTTGTTTACCTCAAGCAGCAGTGGGTGGCGCATGCGCAGTAGTGAAGGTTCCAAAGATCACAGCGCCATCTACAGGCCCAGCATGGTAACTACAGTAAATTCATGAGTACGGGGGGTGGGGGGGAGAGAGTCGTATCCACAGAATTCGCCCATGTCAACGCAAAACTTTCAACCTAATTAACATACCCAAAAGTTGCGTTTCCCCCACACAGTGTCCGTGTAAACAGGGCCTAAAT
>JBBPBX010000745.1:27695-57315 GCA_038048925.1 Garcialebias charrua | reverse complement strand
AAAACAACAACAGATTAGAGATACAGAGGACGGAGTTAATGTAAACAGATTTTTGAAGGGCGTTGCCTTCAGAGCTCATTATCATAAACAGCCTGTTCAGAACGGAAGTGAGAAAAGGCAGAACTAAAAAGGGGATATCTTATTATCTAAGAATTATTTTGTGCATTAAATTGAATGAACATGGTCTGGATAGCCCACAGACATACCATAAAAATTTTTAAAACCTATATTTGGTCCCCTTTAATAAATTCACTTTGACAGTTAAAACATGGTAAAATGACACAAACAAAATAAAGCGGCTTTAAAACAACTATTTATTTTACGGTTTTTATTCAAACCCCTTAAACTCTTCGTCTTCTGTGTCGCTGGCGAAGAGTTCTGCCAGCAACTGAGGAAGGTTATTCAAAGCTCCTGCTTCCTCCTCGTCTTCCTCCCCGCTGTCGGAGTCATCCTCAGCTCCAGCTGCTCCAGCTAACGGTGCAATCCCAGCGTTTCTGAACCCCGACTGGATCGTTTTTTTGGTCACAGAGGTCCACCATGCTTTGTCGATCCATTGGAGGACCTGCTGAAAGGTGGCGTGGCACATACGTCCTGTGGCTGTAAAACTGTGGTCACCGCCCACTCCTCCCAGAGACGGCGCAGAGCTGATTTAAAGCTGCAGTTCACAGAGATGTCCAGCGGCTGCAGCACTTTCGTTAATCCTCCTGGGATGATGGCAGGAATGGTTTTGCGCGCTTTAATTTTCTCCTTGAACTACGGCGTGATGTGGGCACGCATGCTGTCCATGACCAGCAGGGCTTTCTTGGTTTTAAAAAACCCGTCTGGCCGCTTGGTGAAACATTTAGCGAGCCACACCGCCATCATTTCTCCATCCATCCACCCCTTTTCATTCACCGCCACAACCACGCGCGGGGGAAACTCCTCTTTAGGCATGGTCTTGCACTTGAAAATGACCATGGGTGGGAGCTTCGTTCCATCCGCGCAGCAGGCCAGAACCACGGGGAAGTGTGACTTATCATGTCCAGTGGTGAGGATGTTCATGCTCTTCTCTCCTTTCTGGGACACACTCCGTCCCATGGGGATGTCGAAAGTGAGGGGGACCTCGTCCATGTTAATAATGTGGTCTGGCAAGACGTGTTGCTCCTGTACCTGACGGTCCACAAACGCCCGGAAACACGCCACCTTCTCCTCAAAGTCCGCCGGCAGTTTTTGGCACATCGTGGTGCGTGCTCTGATGGAGAGTTAATGGCGGCGCATGAATCGGAAGCACCACGATGGCCCCCAAACAAACTCAGCTATGTCCGTCACCTTAGCGACGGACAATGCGTGCAGCCCTAGCTGCACAGTGGACAGCCATCTGCCCGACGCATACTCCTCCAACACCCACGTCTTCACCCGTTCCTCCAGCTCTGGCCACCGGGCCTTACACCCGTGGTTTGCCCTCTTTGACCGCTTCATGGCGGTGAGCGAGCCCTCTGCCTTCCTCCAGCCACAGACAAGCTTCTCACTTACGTCGAAATGACGGTGGGTTGCACGGTTCCCGTGTTCTACAGCATATTTTTTTACCTGCAGCTTAAAATCTGCAGAATACGACTTTCTCTTAGGCAGCATTTTCAGCAAGAGAGAGAACAAAGAAAGTTCTCTCTCTTGCTGTTGTTCACTGTTGATGTTGTCTTCTCTGTTCTCCTACTCACACTCACATATTTGGCGCGGGGTGATGGGATTTTGACAGCTCTGAATACACAAATAATAGGAAATGCCTACAGGTACGCCGGTACCGTCAACAGTCTAGAGGGCCCTTTAGCGTCAATAGCGGCCGAAACTGGTACTGCCTGCACCCCTAGCGGCCGAAAGTGGTACTACCTGCTCCCCTAGCGGCCAAAAGTGGTACTGCCTGCGGCCGAAAATGGTACTGCATGCGACCCTAGCGGCCGAAAGTGGTACTGCACCATTTTTTGCCAAAATGAAAAACGGTCATATCTCAGCCAAAAATTGGTCTAAAAATATGGGGAAAAATCCATAAATATGTCGCTTCGCCCTATAAGTTGGAGGGCATTCAAATTAGGCAAAAAGGTGTGACTTATACACGGGAATATACAGTATTTATTACTGTATTGTAAAACAAACCTCTAAATATGCATCATTCACCACCAAAAGTTTACACTATAATTTGTTATAAATAAGCAAAATCAGTTGTTTTTATTGATAACAATTACAAGTTGTTAGTTTACTTTCAGACATTGACGAGTACAATTGAGGCAGATTGTCTCACAATGGCTATGGATGGATAAAAATTCAAACTTAGTTCATGTGAACACTACATGCTCTCGTCAATATTTAATTTATTTTTGTGCATTACTGATAAAACAGCTTGACAAATCTCAGGAAAAATCATGTAATATTGGATAATTTTCCTCGATAAATGACCAAGTATAATATTTTGTCTCATTTGTTTAACTGGGTTCTCTTTATCTACTTTTAGGACTTGTGTGAAAATCTGATGATGTTTTAGGTCATTTTTATGCAGAAATTTATAAAGTTTTAAAGGCTTCACAAATGTTCAAGCATCGCTGTATGTGTGAATTTAAAGTTATAATTGTGCCTGATGTTCACGTTTTCTGTGGTCCCTGCAGATGTTCAGCAGATGGTTCTGATTAAAGAAGCTCCTGAAATACAGATGCTTGGGGTGGATCAACAGGATCCAGAGACCCTCAAGATAAAGAAGGAAGATGAGGAACTGTGGACCAGTCAAGAGGGAGAGCAGTTTTGTGTGAAAACAGAGAGTGATGACCCCGGGTTTGCATTCACTGCTGTTCCTTTGAAGAGTGAGGAAGATGAAGAGAAACGTCTATTTTTACAGCTTCATCAGCACCAAGTAAAAGAGGAAGATCTTCCAACCAGCAGTTCAGCTGACCAGATGAAAGCATCAACTGGTGGAGAGGACTGTGGAGGAGCAGAGACTACCAGGAACCCAGATCTAAATACTTATGGAGATGATTGCAGCTCTTCAGAGACTGAAGTCAGTGAGGATGATGAAGGTGATGATGTGAATGACTCTGACTCTCAGCTAAAAGACTTATCAGACTCTGGGTCAGAACCTGAAGACGGTGACAAAGACTGGAAGAAGAGCAGAGCTCCTGAGTCAGGCGTAAACACTGTCAACAAATCTTGCAGCTTCACTGAGCACGGGAAAAATTTTCACAAGACAAGTCAGTCAGTGATGTCATCAAGTTGTTTGGTTGTCAAGGAATGTGTTGAAGTGAAGAAAACTGGAGGCTCAGTCGAGAAAAGACAGTCAAGACAGACCTCATTTAGCTGTAAAGACTGTGGAAAAATATTTAACAGAAAGTGTGATCTAAACAGACACATGATAGTTCACACAGGACAGAAACATTTGCTTGTGATCTTTGTGGACAAAGGTTTGGATATAAGTCAACTTTAAACGCACACATGATAGTTCACACAGGACAGAAAGCATTTGTTTGTGATCTTTGTGGACAAAGGTTTGGACGGAAGTCAACTTTAAACTCACACATGATAGTTCACACAGGACAGAAAGCATTTGTTTGTGATCTTTGTGGACAAAGGTTTGGACAGAAGTCAACTTTAAACAAACACATGATAGTTCACACAGGACAGAAAGCATTTGTTTGTGATCTTTGTGGACAAGGTTTGGACATAAGTCAACTTTAAACAAACACATGATAGTTCACACAGGACAGAAAGCATTTGCTTGTGATCTTTGTGGACAAAGGTTTGGACGGAAGTCAAATTTAAACACACACATGATAGTTCACACAGGACAGAAAGCATTTGCTTGTGATCTTTGTGGACAAAGATTTGGATATAAGTCACATTTAAACACACATGATAGTTCACACAGGACAGAAAGCATTTGTTTGTGATCTTTGTGGACAAAGGTTTGGACAGAAGTCAACTTTAAACTCACACATGATAGTTCACACAGGACAGAAAGCATTTGTTTGTGATCTTTGTGGACTAAGGTTTGGACGGAAGTCAATTTAAACAAACACATGATAGTTCACACAGGACAGAAAGCATTTGTTTGTGATCTTTGTGGACAAAGGTTTGGACAGAAGTCAACTTTAAACAAACACATGATAGTTCACACAGGACAGAAAGCATTTGTTTGTGATCTTTGTGGACAAAGATTTGGATATAAGTCACATTTAACGCACACATGATAGTTCACACAGGACAGAAAGCATTTGTTTGTGATCTTTGTGGACAAAGGTTTGGACAGAAGTCAACTTTAAACACACATGATAGTTCACACAGGACAGAAAGCATTTGTTTGTGATCTTTGTGGACAAAGGTTTGGACGGAAGTCAAATTTAAACAAACACATGATAGTTCACACAGGACAGAAAGCATTTGTTTGTGATCTTTGTGGACAAAGGTTTGGACAGAAGTCAACTTTAAACAAACACATGATAGTTCACACAGGACAGAAAGCATTTGCTTGTGATCTTTGTGGACAAAGGTTTGGATATAAATCATCTTTAAACAAACACATGGGGATCCATATCATAGAAAAGTAGTTTAACTGAATAATAACCTGTGTTTTGTCTCTTTTTAATCTCATATAAAATAACGCATTCCTTTCAGTAATGTTTTTTCTTTGTACCTTTATTACCAAACGTTAGATTTTTATATTTGACCACTAGGTGGTGCGTTGATTTTTAATATGAGAGCTTCTGTAAAAATCTAGTTCAACTTACACCAGAAGAGGTACATCTTTCATGGTCAGTCACTGAGGAGTCCCGTCTCAACAGTGGACGACAGGTGCAAACAAGCTACACACAGCTAAATGCACAGCAAACGGTTAAAACGTGCTGCAAACACATGAATAATCCTAACTCCTAACCAATAAAACAAATGCAACAGAAAAAAGGTCTTCAATCACAGAAAATAAATGAAGAAACACACAATCAAAAAAGAAAAACATGCTGCACCAAAAACACCAAAACAACTGAAAATGAGATGTGTTAAAAACAACAACAAAAAAGTATACAGACCACTAGTGGGGCTTGTCCACCAAGTCACATTGGACCAGACGCCCTGTAAATACATTTTAGCTGAGCTGCCACTTTCTAAAGTCATAATACTTTCATAGTATGCAAGGATATATAAAATGTCTCAAGTAAAGAGAGGTTTTGGTAATGTAAGTGTAGGAGGACAACGGAGTGTCTCCAGGATGTAAGAAATGTTTTGTTGAAAACAATGTGGAAATCCACGATGAAAGTGAAATCGCAAATGGATTTAACAATTCTTTTGTGAAAGTCGGATCTAACCTTGCTGCAAAAATACCAAAATTGGACACAAGTACGGGTCATTCTATTAATCGTAGTGTAAATAGCATGTTTCTAAAGGGAACCGACAAGGAAGAAATACTGATGGTAGTCAAAAAAATTGCTGATATAAGATCAAAAGACTGTGAAGACATGGACATGATGGTTATGAAAGAAATCATAAGTTATGTTATCGAGCCATTCACATATATTTGTAATTTGTCATTTTCATCTGGAATATTTTCGAACAGTATGAAAATAGCTAAGGTGGTTCCGCTTTTTAAGAATGGTGACAGGTGTCTATATAACAACTACAGACCTATTTCATTGCTGCCACAATTCTCAAACATTTTAGAAAACTTATTTGTATTTAGATTTGACCTTTTTCTAGATAAACATAACATTTTAAGTAACAGTCAATATGGGTTCAGATCAAATAAATCAACTTCCATAGTTCTTATGGAGTTGACGGAATATGTAACTGCAGCAGTGGATCAAAAACCATATTGTGTTAGTGTGTTTGTTGATCTAAAAAAGGCGTTTGATACAATTGACCATACTATTCTACTTGGAAAATTGGATAAATATGGTATCAGAGGACCTGCTTTGCAGTGGATACGTAGCTATTTGCATGACAGAAAACAATTTGTACAAATAGATTATTTAAGATCTGGACTCTGTAGTGTTTCATGTGGAGTGCCACAGGGCTCTGTATTGGGACCGAAGTTGTTTATTTTATGTATCAATGATCTGATGGATGTGTCTGGTATTCTCAATTGTGTCCTTTTTGCTGATGACACCACTTTTTTTTATTCGAGTTATGACTTGGAAAAATTGTTAGAGTTAATTAATAAGGAGTTTGTCAAGATACAAACTTGGTTTGATTTAAATAAGCTATCATTGAACACAGATAAAACAAACTATATGATTTTTAGTAATGAAAAGACATCTTCTGCTGTTCCTTTCATAATTACCATACCATACCATTTTATTTATAAAGCACTTTAAACAGGAACAAGTCCACACCAAAGTGCTGGACAAACAAACACGCAACAGGCAACACAGACAATGAAGTACAACACGAAAAACATAAAAACATTGCAGATCATAAATCAAACGATCCAATACAAATCAGCTGGCATTGAAAGCAATGGAGTAGTAGTGAGTTTTTAACCGGGATTTGAAAACCGAGAGGGAGGGGGCCTGTTTGATGAGCAGCGGTAACTCGTTCCAGAGTCTTGGGCCTGCCACAGAGAACGCCCTGTCACCCCTGCGCTTAAGGCGAGTTTCTGGAACTATTAAGAGTACCTGATCCTCTGACCTCAAAGCACGTGGAGGGACATATGGGTGTATCAGATCCGAGAGATAGGCGGGGGCGAGACTGTTCAGCGATTTGTAGACATACATGAGAATTTTGAATTGGATTCGAAGATGAACCGGTAGCCAGTGAAGGGAGGCCAAGACTGGTGTAATGTGCTCTCTTCTGCGTGTGCTGGTTAAAAATCGGGCAGCTGCGTTCTGAACCAGTTGTAATCGTGCAATGGTGGCTTGACTGACGCCAAACAGAAGTGAATTGCAGTAATCAAGCCTAGATGTAATGAATGCGTGAATCACTGTCTCCAGGTGCTTTTTGGATAATATGGGCTTCAGCTTAGACAGACGCCTCAGCTGGAAAAAACAGGATTTGACGATCATGTTTACATGACTGTTGAGTTTCATGGAAGGATCCATTATCACTCCCAGATTTTTGACTTTTTGTTTTTCGGACAGGGGTAGAGCAGACAGGTCAATGCAGTGGTTTGAGGTTGTGTCATTGGGAAGGAACAATATGGCTTCAGACTTCTTATCATTGAAGCTTAAGAAATTTAAAGCCATCCAGTCCCTGATGTCAGCCAGGCAGTCGAGCAGAGGTTGAATAGAGCCTGTACCATTTTGTCTTAGGGGGAAGTAGATTTGACAGTCATCAGCGTAGAAGTGGAAAGGTATATTGTGTTTCCGGAAAATAGCACCGAGTGGCAGCAGGTATAAGGAGAACAAGAGAGGACCCAGGATGGACCCCTGCGGAACCCCCCATTTAAGAGCCGCCACTGCAGAAGTAAAATCATTGATGGACACACAAAAAGACCTGTCAGAGAGGTAGGATCTGAACCAGTTTAGGGCTGATCCTGAGATGCCCACCCACTGCTCCAACCTAGCAATGAGGATCTCATGGTCGATGGTGTCGAAAGCGGATGTGAGGTCCAAATAGCCTATATGCCACGGGGGGGCGTGACGTACTTCCGGTAAAATCGAACACCTACCCGCCACTTCCGGTTCCCATCCACCTCCGCTGTTGTCAGCGTTAGCTCCTAGTAGCCTACCATAACAACGAGCCGAAACGGGAAGCGGCCGCGCGCTACCGGCACTACACGTGAGTACCGTTGTGTCCGCCCACCGGTGGGAACAGCTGTTCCGCGGGGGGGTTTCGGCGAACATTTATCGCGGCTATCCGTAGGGGGAACGTCGCCATAATTTTATATGGTTTTATATGTGTATAGAGTTGTTATTGGTGTGTATGCTGATGTTTTATTAATTGTATTTAGTCATTTATGTTCGTGTCTTTCCCGCTAACCGGAAGTGCGCCGACTGTGTAATGACTGCGGAGGTGCTGAAACGGAAACCCGTGGCATATAGGCTATTAATGGTGTTGAAATATGTAGTGAATGAAACGAAGTTTTGGGGAATAATTATTGATGATGAACTGTCTTGGAAGCAGCACATAATTCTGTTAAAACAAAAATATCTAAATCCACGGCTGTATTATACAGAGTGAAAGACTTATTGAACGATAAAGCCTTGTATTTGCTGTGTAATGCAATAATTGTACCACATTTGAATTACTGTGTTGATGTTTGGGGAACAGCGTGCAGAACTATAACAAAGCCTATTATTATCTTACAGAAAAGAGCTATAAGAATCATAACAAGAGTGCATTACTGTCATCCATCTAATATATTGTTTTCTAAAATGAAACTATTGAAGTTCTATGATCTGGTGGAATATAATGGAGTCCTCGAGTTACGTACGAGTTACGTTTCTACGCACTGTTCGTATTCCGATTTTGACGTAAGTCGGAAATCGGTACACGTGGCGTTCGTAAGTCCGGATTTTTTGATGTAAGTCGGAACTAGGAACACGTGGCGTTTGTACGCTGCGCCGCACACCCGTTTATCGACATGAGACTGAACAAGCATACATCTTCTTCTTCTTTCGGCTTTTCCCTTTTCAGGGGTCGCCACAGCGAGTCATCCTCCTCCACCTCACTCTGTCCTCTGCATCCTCTGTCCTCACTCCAACTACCTTCATGTCCTCTCTAACTGCATCCATATATCTCCTCTTTGGCCTTCCTCTGTGTCTTTTTCCTGGCATCTGCATTTCTAACATCCTTCTACCAATATACCCACTGTCCCTCCTCTGGACATGTCCAAACCATCTCAGTCTGGCCTCCCTAACTTTATCTCCCAGTTGTTCAACATGTGCTGTACCTCTGATGATCTCATTCCTGATCTTATCCATCCTTGTCACTCCTAAGGAGAACCTCAGCATCTTCATTTCTGCTACTTCCAGTTCTTTCTCCTGTCTTTTTGTCAATGACACTGTCTCCAGACCATACAACATAGCTGGTCTCACCACTGTCTTGTAAACTTTTCCTTTGACCTTTGCTGACACCTTTTTGTCACAAATCACTCCTGAAACTTTTCTCTGAACATGACAAATACTGAACAAGCATACATACTGGTCCATAAACATGCACAGAACTTTATTTACAAACGGTTAGCTAACCCATTACACCACACATTCATCTATAAACACAGCACGTACTAGCATTCGGAGCGCGTTCGTAAGTTCGGAGAATCAAACACTACCTCCGAATATTCAAAAACATTTTATAAAGAGGGAAAGCAGTTATAACTATAAGGGAACTGACATTTTTGTTAAACCACGTTATAGAACAAGTTTTAGGAGTAGGTCTACTTTAATACAGTGCATACGGTAGGTATGTGGAATGGTTTGGATAATAATGTCAAAAAGGCTAAGTCTGTGTTTATATTTAAGAAATTGATTAAGAGTGAACTTTTGAAAAAATATATATAAACGGTGAAAATTATAAGTACCATATATTTGTGAATTGTAATAAGTTACATAATTGGTTCATGGATAATTATTGTTTAAAATTCTCTGATGCATGCTCAATAATCCAGGTAGAAAAATCTAAAAAAGCTAAGTCTGGTCCTCTGGACATTCAAAAAATAAAGCAAAAAAAAAATGTAGAAACGTTTCGTCTTTCATCCGAAAGACTTCCTCAGTCTGAGTTGCTGTATTCAGCTCAGTCTTATAAATAGCACCCTCTCACAGTGGATCAACCAGTTGGCTGATGACAGCCGAAACCAGCTGCTCACATGATCAAGGAGGACCATCACGTCCACATCTGAGCTGAATGCAGCAACTCAGACTGAAGTATTTTGGACGAAAGATGAACATAAGGATACAAAAAGTAGCAGCTGTTAAAGGTAAAGTAAGGCAGAACATTAAACATTGGCAAGACAATGGCTTTAAATGATGTAATTTGCTATTTCATAGGAAAACCAGTGACAATATACCCTGATGCATGCTCAATAATCCAGGTAGAAAAATCTAAAAAAGCTAAGTCTGGTCCTCTGGACATTCAAAAAACAAAACAAAACAAAGCAAAAAAAAACTGTAGAAACGTTTCGTCTTTCGTCCGAAAGACTTCCTCAGTCTGAGAAGCTGTGTTCAGCTCAGTCTTATAAATAGCACCCTCCCACAGTGGATCAACCAGTTGGCTGATGACAGCCGAAACCAGCTGCTCACATGATCAAGGAGGACCATCAGCCTGACGATGGATCGTTAACACCCTGATGGTTGTTTGCTATTCACAGAGGGCTGAGTGATACTAGCAATAACAGCATTGTAAGTGGGGGACAGTTGAACCCGGAGGCCTCCACCTCTGTTTAATGATGGACGGTTTCTTTTCACAAAGATGGCCTCCTTTACTCCTCTCTCAAACCATTGTTCCTCTCTATCAAGGATGTGAACATCTTCATCCCTGAAAGAGTGACCGCTGGCTTGGAGATGAGTGTAGACCGCAGAGTCCTGACCTGATGATGTTGATCTTCTGTGCTGGGCCATCCTTTTGGCCAGTGGCTGTTTAGTTTCCCCGATGTAAGACTGATCACAGCCCTCCTGACACTGAACAGCATACACAACATTACTCTGTTTGTGCCGGGGGACTGGATCTTTGGGATGAACCAGTCTTTGTCGTAATGTATTTTGGGGTTTAAAAGCCACCGGGACGTTGTGTTTAGAAAATAAACGTCTCAATGTCTCTGAAACTCCCGCAACATACGGAATGACCACTGGTCTGGGTCTGGGTTCCTTCTTTTCACCTGATGGCTGGCTGGAGTCCTGTTTGGGTTTCTTCTCTGCTTTCAGGAAGGCCCAGTTAGGATATCCACATTTCTCTAGAGCCTGTTTTGTGTGTGATTTCTCCTTCTGTCTGGCTGCTGAGTTAGTGGGGACGCTGTCTGCTCTGTGGTACAGAGTCCTGATGACTCCTAACTTGTGCTCCAGAGGGTGATGGGAGTCAAACTGTAAATACTGGTCTGTGTGTGTGGGTTTGCGGTACACCTCAGTTTGCAAATTTCCTCTATCAGAAACTGAGACCTCACAGTCCAAGAAAGCCAACCTGCCATTTTTTACATCTTCTCGTGTGAACTTGATATATTTATCCACAGAGTTGATGTGATCAGTGAAATGTTGGACTTCCTGAGATTTAATTTTAACCCAGGTGTCGTCAACATACGACACCTGGGTTAAAATTAAATCTCAGGAAGTCCAACATTTCACTGATCACATCAACTCTGTGGATAAATATATCAAGTTCACACGAGAAGATGTAAAAAATGGCAGGTTGGCTTTCTTGGACTGTGAGGTCTCAGTTTCTGATAGAGGAAATTTGCAAACTGAGGTGTACCGCAAACCCACACACACAGACCAGTATTTACAGTTTGACTCCCATCACCCTCTGGAGCACAAGTTAGGAGTCATCAGGACTCTGTACCACAGAGCAGACAGCGTCCCCACTAACTCAGCAGCCAGACAGAAGGAGAAATCACACACAAAACAGGCTCTAGAGAAATGTGGATATCCTAACTGGGCCTTCCTGAAAGCAGAGAAGAAACCCAAACAGGACTCCAGCCAGCCATCAGGTGAAAAGAAGGAACCCAGACCCAGACCAGTGGTCATTCCGTATGTTGCGGGAGTTTCAGAGACATTGAGACGTTTATTTTCTAAACACAACGTCCCAGTGGCTTTTAAACCCCAAAATACATTACGACAAAGACTGGTTCATCCCAAAGATCCAGTCCCCCGGCACAAACAGAGTAATGTTGTGTATGCTGTTCAGTGTCAGGAGGGCTGTGATCAGTCTTACATCGGGGAAACTAAACAGCCACTGGCCAAAAGGATGGCCCAGCACAGAAGATCAACATCATCAGGTCAGGACTCTGCGGTCTACACTCATCTCCAAGCCAGCGGTCACTCTTTCAGGGATGAAGATGTTCACATCCTTGATAGAGAGGAACAATGGTTTGAGAGAGGAGTAAAGGAGGCCATCTTTGTGAAAAGAAACCGTCCATCATTAAACAGAGGTGGAGGCCTCCGGGTTCAACTGTCCCCCACTTACAATGCTGTTATTGCTAGTATCACTCAGCCCTCTGTGAATAGCAAACAACCATCAGGGTGTTAACGATCCATCGTCAGGCTGATGGTCCTCCTTGATCATGTGAGCAGCTGGTTTCGGCTGTCATCAGCCAACTGGTTGATCCACTGTGGGAGGGTGCTATTTATAAGACTGAGCTGAATACAGCTTCTCAGACTGAGGAAGTCTTTCGGACGAAAGACGAAACGTTTCTACAGCTTTTTTTTTGCTTTGTTTTGTTTTGTTTTTTGAATGTCCAGAGGACCAGACTTAGCTTTTTTAGACAGTGACAATATATTACAATAAACATGAAAAGGAATGCACTAGATAATTTTGCCACAATATGAAATTGGAAATGGTGAGTAAGGTTATCAAAACAAGCAGTAAGTCCAGCTAAGATTATCTGGCACATTTGTAAGATCTGCCAATGTATAATAGAAATACTACACTCTAAAAACTGCTGGGTTGACAACCCAAAATGTAACCCAGTGCTGGGTCAAATTTGGACCGAGCCAACTCTGGATTGTTTTAACTCAACAGGGTTGGGTTGATGGTTTGACTAAGCAAGCTGGATTAGGGCAACTACCCAATGATTGGGTTAAATTGACCATTGTTTAAAGTTAAAGTTACCCAAAATTGAGTTGAAACCTAACACAAGGGTTATTTTACCACCATATTTTGCTTAAAAAATGATTTTTTTTTTTACTTTAAAATCCACCATATACAAACTGGATTAAAAACAATCATATTACCTCAAAAGTACTTTTATTTCCAAATGATATATACTGTATATGGCAACAGAATTCATATATGAAAGTTTCAAGGCAGACAAGTCAAGAAAGTATACAATTCATTAAAACAGCTCCCTTCAGTTCATTCTTTGATTACAGCTCCATTAATACACAATAAATAATTTAATGTAAACGGTTTTACAGCAAACACGCAAAAAAATTGCAGCCATTTAACAAGTGACTATATCAGTACTTTAATAAAATGATAACAGGAAAAACTGTAGGTCATATCATTTAATGTAGCCTGGCCCTCGCCTTCCTGCACAGCTCCGCTCAATTCTCATTTCCCTTCACTGCACAGCGAAGTGAAGGACAGGGTTTGGTTTCAACCAGGCTACATTTAATGATTCTTTATGAGGATTATTCACCCTTCCATTGCAGCTAACTGGGCCCTCGTTAATTTTATTAGATTTGATTCATGTCCAGGGATTCCATAGATAACAATGTGAAGAAAATCCCAAACTGGGCACATGACGTTGTTTAGTTTACATCAAAAACACACAAAAAACTTTAAAACAGCCATCAACAGCAGCACCCACAAGAAATGGATGCTCCATAGCAGTTCCATTTATGATAACAAAAGCTTGGGAACAACATTGCCTGTCCCCAAGCTTGAGTACGTACAGATACTCTGTTGCTGCATCTTCAAGATCCTCCACCATGTGTGTCCCAACCTGATGGAGGGAAAAGACATAAAGCAAGCCATTAGTGATTTAAAACATAAAGATGAACATTCCCCATTAATAATTTTCTACTGATTCTTGTTTGATACAAAACCTCACTATTGAATATGACACACCTAGGTTTACGTACACTCTAAAAAAGCTAAGTCTGGTCCTCTAGACATTCGAAAAGTTAAAAGTTTTATTTGTAACCTAATGTGTTTGTTTTGTGTTTTAGTGTCAGTGAGGAATAAACTGATGTTCTGACCCGTCCAGAACCCAGTCTGACTGGATGATGGGTCCAGCTGACAGCAGGTTCTGGTTCCAGAGGACCTCCTTGTTAGAAAGTCACACAGACCTGAGTTCAGTTTTCTTGTTTCTCCTCAGAGACTCTGAGAGCAGACACGATGCGTTCAGGGACACCTCTGAAGTGTAGGACACTATTGTTTTTATGATGGTTTCACTTCATCAAAGTGAACTCCAGTTCATGTTCAGGTGAGAAGAGATCCTGAAGAAACTGAGTGACATGATTGAATCTGAGGAGATTTCACACCAACTTCACTTTATTAAAGATTGTTCTGATGTTTGAACAATAAAACCTCAGAGCCTCCTCACCTACAGGACTGGACCCAACCAGACCCTGTGGAGCTCCAGCTGTGTCCAGCGGGCCTGTTCTCAGAACCTCCCTCACAGCTGCAGCAGCTGGAAGGAGCTGTAACTGTGAGAAGTTTCAGGCCATGAGGAGAGAGCGTGTTGAAGAGAACAAGCTGGACTGAAGAAACGTGGAGGCTGAAGGAACGACACCTTTGTCTTGGTGTGACTTCAAGAGTCTGTTTCCACGGTTCAGAACCAGGAGACGAGGAGTTTGGACCTTCATGGAGGATCTGATGAAGTGATGAAGGTCCTCTTCATCCTCTTAGGTCCACACAGGAAGTGTGTGTCCATCTTCATGACTTTGGGGCTTCTTGCTGTTGGACTTGGACAGATGACCTCTGCTTCACCCTCCAGTTGCCCTTGGGTGGTGTTGGCTCAGGGCAGCTGGAGGGTTTAGAGCACCAGCTCTTACTTTAGTTCAACTTCTCCTTCTTGTCTCCAGTTTTTGGGACGAGTATGTGCTGAACAAAACGTTGAACTTTGTGAAAAACAAACATTTTATTTCTTGTATGTTTAGAAGTTCAGAGTAAAAACACTCAGCACAAAGTCATGAAGAGCGCTCCAACAAATCAGGAAGTCAAAAACTAAATCCTTCAAGTTTGTTCTCATCTCGATGCTTAATGCATTCCTCATTAAAGAATTATCAACCAAAATGGAGCCAGCTGCCAACTAGCATGTGTTTGTTTAGCTGCGGAAACAGCCGAAGTGACAGAAAATAGGTGAACAATGTTGACGTGTGTGGAAAAGTTGTTTGTGATGGAGAACAGTTTGAATTTGTTACTTTGTGTTTATGTTCTAATTTGTTGAGTAAAGTTTGGCAGCAGATAAATGATGACTTCTGTTTTATTATTATTATAGCTGCTTTACTCATTTTGTCTCTTTTATTTAGCGTTTAGCTGCAGATTCATTCTTATATTTCCACCTAAACGTCTTCTAGGAGATTCTACGCTTGTCCCATTCCTCCATATTTGTTGACCTCCACAGACTCCAGCAGACAAATGGAGCTCCATCATGTGACTCCAGTTTCCACATGATGTTTGTCACATTCAGCTGAGTGCTCTGTTTACACACAGTTTGTAGACACATTTCACAATTACACATGAATATATGTGGAAAACTACCGGAGTCAACTCTTTCACACTGGAGGAGAACATTTTCATGTTTGACTTCATAGTTTGTAATGAGGAGCTTTTAAAGAAACTCCCTCCAAGTCTTCACTGGATGAACATGAAGTGATGAAGCTTTGGATCCATCTTGATCCACAATGATCTCCATGCAGTCCTCTGACTCTGATGTGCAGGTGAAGCTGTGGAAAAAGAGCTGTGAGCTTGTGGGCCTTCAGGAGGCCTGATGCAGCCTGATGGGACCATCACACTGAACAAGTCCACAACCTCCTCCATCATCAGGGACACTGAGGACAACACTGAACCTCTGTCTTCACTGTTTATTCACAAAGTGTCCAACTCTTTTCATACACGTGTCTTTAGAGTTACGTCACCAAAATTCAAGTCATTTAGATTCAGACAGCAACAATTTACAACATAAAGTTTAGAAACAGAAAAATCCCACTGACCATCAACAGGAACATCTGACTCAGTCTGTGGTCCTCCCCCAGAAAATGTTGAATAAAGTAGATGTGATTTCCTGCATTTTGTTGTATTTTAACAGGTTGTTAAACATCTACATTTGTAAACATTTTCATCCTACCCCCCTCCTCCTTGACGGTTCCGACTCTTCTCCTCTGAATTCACTGTCTGACTCCACATGTGAAACCTCCAGGCACCT
Source organism: Garcialebias charrua (assembly GCA_038048925.1). Taxonomy (NCBI): domain Eukaryota; kingdom Metazoa; phylum Chordata; class Actinopteri; order Cyprinodontiformes; family Rivulidae; genus Garcialebias; species Garcialebias charrua. Next base: position 41,351 of record JBBPBX010000745.1, on the reverse strand, counting down.
CCTCCGTCTGTTCATGTCCGTTGCCTGTGGGCTCCTGCCCGCGTACGACTGCCTGGTTAGCTCGGCACTCACCCCCACCACTCTTTAAGGGGCGGAGATTTTTTTTAAAAGTGGAGGCAGATTGTGATATTAACAAGTTGTAAGTGGCTGTTGTGTTTAAAATGAGTGTTTATGTAATTATTTTCAGTTTACATATTCAATATAAGTTTTATTTGTTAAAGGCAGTCATATTTGTTCATAACTTTATTAATAATAAGCCTGAGTTACCGGATCCAAACAAACAGTTACTGGAACACACCCTGTCAAAATAAGAGTTCCCAGATCCTGTTCCAGCAACAAATTAAACAGAGTTAAACCAAATCAAGATGGCCGCCACAGCTAATAGAGTTTAGGCCACAGGAAAATAAGTGTCCCTCAGTGAAATGTTTAGATATTTAACTAACAGTTGGTGTGGTAGTAGCTGACAGTAATCCAGAATAAATGTTCAAGTATGAACAGATCAGGTGTAACATCACTTCATCACATGAGCTCATATTTTGGTGAATTCCTTGAAGTTTTCTTGCTCTTTACTTCTGATAGAAACAGATTAGACGTCAGTGTCTTTGGACTGTGTCCAACTTTGGACCAAGTCTCAGGATTTCGTCTCTTTACTTTCCTTCACATTGAACCATTTGTACTTTTCAGCTGGACACACAGAAACAAGAATGAGAGCGTGTGCAGCTGGAAATCCCTCTCCAGCTGCTCCAGCTGTGAATGGACAAACAATAGTTTGTGTGTGTTCATGTTGGAGACGTGTTGCTGGAAGGACGGCCCTGTGCTCCATTTTCAGCTGTTTGCTTCATGTTGGATGAAGAGCAACATGTCTCTCCTTCAAGCTGCTTCAATACATTTAGTCAAACTTCCATCCTGGACTCCTGACTCATTATTTCTGAGGAATTTTATAACAACATCATGAGACGTCACGCTCAGAGTATGTTTTGTAAATAACTCTCAGCTACTACCACCTCAGAGTTAGACTCAACATCTGTAACACTGACTGAGTTAGAGACATTTATGTGTCGTCTGTTGTTATTTAACTGTGGCGGCCATCTTGAATTGGACTGACTCCAAAGTCAAATCAGTTCTAAATGTTCCCACAATGATTACTTTCTGGAAGTTTCCTCAAACTCTGTCCAGTGGTTTTTGAGATATTTTGCTAACAGACAAACAAGGTTGACTGCAACAATTATTGCTAAAGCTTTAAGCAAATATTTTGTGAATTGAGTGGCACTTGGAAGTATGTTTTATGAAATAATTTGCTCTACCTCTGTCAAATGTTAGCAAAATATCTGTGAAACTGACTGAATTATAGACATGTGTTTAACATGAGTTTTCTGTTCAACCATCAAGAACTGGATCAGCTCCAAAACTTAAAAATAGTTGTAGACGTACATCAATTGATTTTCTCTGTAAAGTTTCATTAAAATATCTTCACTGGTTTATGAGATATTTTGCTAACAGACAGAGTTGAGTTTAAGAATTAAATGTCAGAATTTTAAACCAAGGTCTCAGACAATCTCATGAGTTCACCACCAGAGGGAGACAAACCCTCACAATCAACTTCACTGAGACCTTTACAACAACAACAATCTGTCATCAGGCTTTTCTCAGTCTGGCAGCAACTTGCTCATATTTTTTAGGGATGCACAGATACCAGATTTTTGAAAACCGAGTACAAGTACTTAACTTACATCAAAGTACTTGCCGATACAAGTACTAATTAATATTTTTAAAAATCATTCTAATTAACTTAAATAAAGTACATTATTGGTAATCTGTAAAGTATGTCCAAACTTGTACAAAAAAATTAAATGTTTTACAAAAAAATTAAATGTTTTACATTTGAACTCTTAGTCAATGAAATGAAATGACTTCCGGCACTCGGCAAGGCAGGTCGCATATCTTTCTGCTCTTCCCTCCCTAAGTTTTTCCTACTCCCTGCTTGCTTTTCGTCTCGTCTGCGACCCTTCAGCGCTCACTCGAACCAATATGGAATTAATCAATTGGGCTGTTTCTTCAATGGATAAGATTTTTTCCACGAAGCGGACCGTGTCAGGAGAAGCTGTCTGTCCCTCCGACACACACGCGGCTGGATACGTGCTGGACTCGTGGGGTCAGTGGCAGCCCATGTGTCTGTCCGTTCTGAGTGTCGAAGACGTGGAGGATTTGTGGATTATTGGATTATTGGTAGCAACTGCTCTGTTTTTTGGCGTAACCGGAGTTGTTTGTTATCGGAAGCTGAGGGAGGCTTCGGCGGCTATCAGAGCGCTGTCGGGACTGCCTGATCAGCAAAATTCTCTGAACCGGGTCGTGGGCTCCTCATCCCAGCTGCTGTATGAGCTCAATCGCACGATTGGTGCAGTGGTGGACCACCGTGCACCTGCTGTCCGTTTTGGGACTTGTTTGCAGCCACCCAGGATCGATCAAGGGACAGGTGGAAGCTCATGAAAGCGGGGCAGAGCAGAACCACATATTTGGATTTCTTTCGGCCATGAAACAGCACCCACAGACTTGAAGGCGGCAGTGGAAAAGAACACTGTGGTCTATTTGGATAACAAACAAAAACATTATCTGGCTTCTGCACATGTCCTTGAAGCGGGCTGTGGGAATCCATTCTCCTAGAGTGAGGAGTTGAAGAGCCCCCCCCTCCCCCTCCCCAGAGATTTCTGTGAGGCTTCGGATAACACCCAGCTGCACACCTGCTGAACTTTGTGTTTGTCTGAAATTAATCATGGACACAATCTCCCTGCCTGCCGTATTTCCTTTGTTATTGTACCTAAATGTGCTCTGATATGGTTTTTACTGAATCACGCGGTGTCTTGAAGACAAAATGTGATTCATCTTTTTTTAATATCAATGCTGTGAATCCCAGTGTTTCTGCCTGTTTTTCCTGCTTTTGACCTTCATCTGGAGACAGATTGGGCCTGGCCGCGCTAAGAGTATATCAATGTGTTGAATAAACATGTTGTAAGTGCAGAAGCTCTCACTAGTCTAGCCCCTTCAAGCTCTTTTTTACGCGACACATTTCTTCAAAAAAGGAGGTCTTGAATCCAGCGATTATATTTGTGTCTTTACTGAACTTAATAAAAATATACACAAAAAAAAGGCATACAGATTCAAAACAAATAGAAAGTGACGGTCAAAAGACTGTGTTACTCTTCGGGTGCCAGACTTCTACTGAATAAACGAATGCTTACGTCATATTTATACCCATTTCAACAGCCAATCAGAAGGCACCACGTCATAAGCTTCAACAGCATACAATTCCAAATGCTTATTTTTCTTCAAACAATAGAACCTGGCTGTAACTCACAGAATCAATTCAGGCAACAAAAATAAACATTTCTTTTAAACTTAAATCCTTTATATGGCTCCTACATTTTCCGGCCCCTAATTGACTATGTATTAACATATCAATTACTAACTCAACTTAAATTGGAGCCATAAATATTTCAGTAACTTATCAAACAAAAGCTTGCTTAATTTGGTTACAAAACAGTCTCTTAATGAAAGATTTTATTCTCCATTCAGATGCGTCTGGAAGTCGTCCAGAGTCATCCAGTCCATGTTGAGGTCCATTCCAAGACTCAAAGTGGCTTGGCTCTTGTCAGATTTGTCAGAGCTCTATGGTGGCTCCTGATCTTCATCACAGACCACGTAGAGTCTGGGCTCACTGTCCTCTCTCCTCTTCCTCCTATCATCAGCTGATATTTTCTTCTTCCAGCTTGGATGCTGCACGTCCTCAGGCCTCTCCTTTCGTTCTCTGAAATCATCTGTAGGTCGTGCTTTTCCCGTGCATTCCTCTTCTCGCTCGTCACTGTCCAGGCTAAAGCCAGAACTATGGTCCGGTCTGGTAGCCTCTTGTTGCTTGGTCCTCTCTGTCTTCTCGTGGTCTGGTTTCTGTGTAGCAGACTTCTTAGCAGGCTTGGAAAACTTTTCACTCTTTCCTGTTAACTTTGTGGGCTTGCTGCTGCTTTTCTCTGCAGCAGGTGGATAAGTTGGTGACCTGCGAGGAGATCGATCTTTGGTTTCACAGTTTAGCAAAAACTTTTCAAACAGATTGGTTGAGCCACTAGCATCCTTCTTTGCTTTCTTTTTCTTTCCCTTTTTTCTTTTGTCTTTATGCTTTCCTGCCTCCTTTGCCTTCTCCTTTTTGTGTTTTTTCATATGAACAGGGTTGTCTTCATCTGAGTTGGCAAAACGTTTCTTTGTTTCACTCTTTTTCTTCTTGGGAGGAGAGGGAGGTGTTGGGACTCTGTCTTTTTCTTCATCCGTCTCTGGTGCCGGAAGGGGTCTCATGTCATCTTTCAGAGGCAGCTTGATGCAATAATGACCATCTGAGAGCTGTGCTGATGTAGTTACAGCATGCATGAACTGCTTATCCTGCTGAGATGGTTCTTGTTTGTCCTCATACTGTTGCTCTGGGAAATCTGCATTGTAATGCTTCACCAGCATGTCTTCAATGTTCAATACAGATATACGATTGACAAGAAAATCTTGTTTTTTAGTGACACATAAGTCCATAACTTGACATCTGCTGACTGGTCCATTTACCACCCAGCCCAGAGCTGTTTTCACAGCATAAGGTCCATCATTCTGGCTGTTGATGATCTTCCATGGCTCCAAAGCCTGGTGAGCATTAGCACCAATGAGAAGTCCAATATTTGACTCTAGTCTGGGAAGATGAACTTGGTTCAGGTAAGGCCATCTCTCCAAATCTCGCTCTTTTGGTATATTACCCCTTGTTGCAGGGATGTCTGGTTGAGTGTACACATCTGGCAGCGTGATGAAGTCTTGTTCATCGAGGCCACAGACCTCTAAATCTGTAAGAACATAACTACAGACTTTCTGTTCCTGTGCCATGGTGCGAAGAAGGATTTCTTTCTTTTTCCCACGAATGTTTAACTTATTCGCAAGATCCTCGGTGCAAAAGGTTGCTGTGCTACCTTGATCCAGGAATGCATAAGTCTTAATGATCTTCCTGTTTTTCCTGTGTCTTATTTGTACAGGTACAATGGGAAGTATGCAGTCATTTTCTCCGGCCCCAGTGACTTCACTTTTACAACCAGCAGACACAAGAGCACTTGAAACTTCACTTGTGTTTTGTGGGTTGTCATCCACATTGTTTTCTTCTGACACAACATCCTGCTTCAACACATGTAGAATAGTGGGGTGCTTAAGAGAACAGTCCGAACATGAGGCCTTTTTTCTACAGTCTTTATATAGATGACCTGCAGTTAGACATCCAAAACAAAGACCTTGTGATTTCAGAAACTGTATTCTGTCTTTCGAAGGCTTTTCTTTAATTTTGTTGCAAACACTCAAAGCATGGCTGTTCTTACAGTAAAGACATGGGCTTTGAAAAGCACTTGTTTTGAATGATGAAGTTTCATCATGTTGACTCTTTGTTGCATCCTTTTCAGCAGGAGATATATTCACAGCAAAACTGCTTCTCTTTGAAAGGCCTTTAACTTGGTCAAATTTCTTTTGTGCACCACTCTGACTACCTGGAGTGGCATCAAGAATATCTCCAAATAACGGATCATTGGCAATCTTTGCTTGTTGGTAGATGAACTCTACAAGATCAGGAAATTTGGCTGGTGTTCCTTTTCTTTCTTTAAAGTTGTAAGCATGACTTCTCCACGTTTCTTTCAGTTTATATGGAAGTTTGCACAATATGCTTTTCATGTTTGTTGGGTTGTTCATTTCACACATGTAGTCCACATCAGTTAATGTGTTGGAACATCCAATCAGAAATAATGCAAATGTATTCAGCCCCTTTCTGTCATCTGGGTTTATTTGAGGCCATTCCATAGCTTTTTTGATATATGCTGTGGAAATGGTTAACTCATCTCCATAGTGTCGATCAAGCAAAACCCTTGCTTCTCTATAAGCTCTGTCTGGCTTCATGTGCTCACAACTACGTACAAGTTCCAGCGGTTCTCCGCCTGTGAACTGTTCTAAATAATACAAACGATCTTGTTGGCTATCCGTTTGGTTCTCTATGGCATGCTCAAAAGCTCTTATGAAGGATCTGTAGGTAAGGGGGTCACCTGTAAATACTGAAATTTCTCTCTGAGGAAGTCGGGACAAGCCTTGCTGTTTTATGAGCATTTCAGTATGGTGATTTTGTTGCTGCAGAACCTGAAACAGATCAGCTGAAAAAGCATCAGAACACTGGACATGTGTTGGAGTGCTCTTTGAAGGAGACTTCTTTGATACAGGAGGGTTGAGATTTGCCTGCTGTCCATCCTCTGAGAATGTTTCTTGTTTTTCTGATTTGCCTGCAGAATGAACAGGCTCAGTTCTGAGTTTTGGAGTAGCTTGAAAATAATCAACCTCAGACTTCTGAGCGTCTTCAAACTCTTCATACACCTTTAATTTTGCATCTGAAATAGCAAGTTCTGTTTCAATTTCTAGTTGCTCTTTTCTAAATTTCAGACGGGCTTCTTCTAGTTGAATGGCTTCTATGTTTTTCATAGCTGCTGCTCTTGCTAAGAGTGCTTCACGTTCTGCTTTAATTCTCAGCCGCGTTGAAATTGTACTTGATCCTTGTGATGCACTGCTTATAACTGAGTTAGCCTTTGAAACACTGTTGTGTGGACCAACATCATCCTCTGGAGGGCATATTACATTGTTTATCCATTGTATAATGCTTTGTATGAAAAGTTTAAATTCAGAATGTCTATGCTCGAACACATCTTGGTCTTTGCATTTATCTTCTTCATTTAACAGTTCACACAGTTCTTCATTAATGTTTTTATACTCTCCCAGGCATTTGACAAAGTTTGGTAAAGATTCTTCATCTATAAAATCAACATTGCATTCATTTTGTTTCAATCTTTCAATGTTATTCTTCTCTTTTGTTAATTGTGACAGCTTGCCTCTTCTGGCTCCTTTTAATCTGATGAATTTCTCATCAACAGCTCGTTCTGTGGGCTTTGGCTCCCTCTTCTGGCCAACGGCCGCAACTACACCAACGTCTGACATCTTGTCCCGTTTACTTTACTTTTAAATCTTTACACACAAACTGTGAGCTTCCACAGCTTCTAACTCTTCTAAAACGATCACACAAACGTGTGTGAAAGAGTTCCTTTATGTGTAGGATTTCTGTTTCACAGTTCACAGAGTTAATGGAGATGCTGGCTCCGTTCGCCTGTTAGCTTAACAACCAACCGTTTTTTGTTGCTTAGCAACCAACCTGAAGTTTCTGTTGCTCTCAACGGCGGCGCTCGCAGCTTTTACTTTTCAACTCCGGCAAGGTCCTTGATGGAGTCGACTCTCAGATTGTCCAGTCCTCTTTCCTTTCTGTCTTGGTCTTGAAAGAGTCCTGAATGAGAGTTCTTTTGACTTGATGTTCAGTCTTTTGACTTGATGTAAGTGCAGAAGCTCTCACTAGTCTAGCCCCTTCAAGCTCTTTCATACGCGACACATTTCTTCAAAAAAGGAGGTCTTGAATCCAGCGATTATATTTGTGTCTTTACTGAACTTAATAAAAATATACACAAAAAAAAGGCATACAGATTCAAAACAAATAGAAAGTGACGGTCAAAAGACTGTGTTACTCTTCGGGTGCCAGACTTCTACTGAATAAACGAATGCTTACGTCCTATTTATACCCATTTCAACAGCCAATCAGAAGGCACCACGTCATAAGCTTCAACAGCATACAATTCCAAATGCTTATTTTTCTTCAAACAATAGAACCTGGCTGTAACTCACAGAATCAATTCAGGCAACAAAATAAACATTTCTTTTAAACTTAAATCCTTTATATGGCTCCTACAAACTGTACTAGTGTTTTTGTGTCTGTGTGATCCAGCAGGAACTGGCAGAGGAGACTTACCTTAACTGAGTCTCTGTCTGAGAAGGTAAAATACATGAAACAGAAAAAAAAAAGTTTTCATTAATTGAAGCAAACTTACACAAAGTTTGAGAAGCACAGAGATATGCACTACTGTAGATTTGAATTGATATAGTCTTGACTATTTCCTGGGAAATCTATAAAGACATCAGCCCCTGAGCAGACCTTGCTAATTAATATAAATAAAACTACATACACTCTTAATAAAATGGCATTTTTCTGCTTCTAAAATGTTGCAGTTTGCCTCTGACTCCCATGTTCATCAAAACACACACACATCATAACCTTGGGCCTGAAAGGATGGACAAGATCTTTAAAAAAAGTTTCACTTGAATTCATTGTACGAGGGCCCTGAAGTTTAAACCACAGGTACAAATTAAAAAACACAGCAACATTTGAATAAATGCAACATTTGAAAAAACGCAACAGCATTTGTAAAAATGCAACAGCATTTGAAAAATATGCAACTGCATGAAAAACGTATAAGCATTTGAAAAAACGCAACTGCATTCAACTGCTCACAGTTGAGCTGATGTCAAGAGGCAGAAAATGTAAAATAAAAACTTTCTAAAATGTTGATAGTTTCAATGAATTGGTCGTTTCAGTGTCAAAAGCAAAATAAACGTATGAGCAACATTTAAGATCTAAAAACACACAAGACGGATATGTTATTTTGCCCATTCAGAAAACCTGCTGTTGTTTGAGGAAAAAAGCTAAAAATCAAATGAGAATCAGAAGCTTCACAGAATTTGAACATCAGGTGTCAGAGTCAGAGTCAGGGTCTTTATTGTCATTTGCACCACATGTGGTACATGTGATGAAAACGATATTATGTACACAGGGTCCCAGTGTGAAATATGATACTCATAAATATGTACGAGGGCCCTGAAGTACAAACCACAGCTACAAATTATAAAACACAGCAACACATTTGAAAAAACACAATTACATTTGAAAAAAAAAAAACACAACACCATTTGAATAAATGCAACATTTGAAAAAACAATTACTGTACATTTGAAAAAAACACAACAACATTTGAATGAATGCAACATTTGAAAATACGCAACAGCATTTGAAAAAATGCAACTGCTTTTGTAAAAATGCAACATTTAAAAAAATGCTATTACATTAAACGAAACCGGAAGAGGTGGGAAAGGTGGAAGGTTCAAACATCCTGCAAGTGATGTCTCATGATTCCCACTGGTCCCACCTCCCACCTTTCTCACCTCTTCCAGTTTTGCCTAATGTCATTGTGTCTTTTCAAACATTGTTGATGTTTTTCAAATGTAATTGCATTTTTTCAAAATTTGTGGGTTTTTTTTATGCGTCTTTTAATTTATAGTTGTGGTTTGAACTGCAGGGCCACTGTAAATATGTTTGTAGGCATCTGATAGAGCTAAAACTGATCTGATTGGCCAATGAAAAAGTTTTCCCTCTGAACATCTGCACACTTAACACAATCTGCCCTAAGCCCCAGGCCCACTTAAAAAGTTGCAGATTACAGATAATAAACAGCAATCGTTTTCAACACTTTTCAAAACTATGTTTTGTTTTCTTTTTTGCTAAAAGTTTTAATAAACTATTTATCAGAATCTTTCTACATTACAAATGCTCATTTTGTTGGAGGTTTTAATGACTGGAGTGGACTGCAGGACGTTGTGTGTCTTTAAGTTGTTTGTTCTGATTCTTTTCAGAGTTGACTGGAGCTGTTGTGGTCACTGTAAACTACACTGTGCTGCGTCAATCACACAACAGTCTGAACAGAAATCTGTTGCATTGAATGTATAAACTTAAACACAGATGTCACATTTCTACAGTTGAGTCATGTGAAAAAGAAAGCTGACAGTTTAAAGAGCACCGTGGAGTTCTGTGTATTAAAAGTTTTTGTTTTGCTTGTTCTGTTTCTCACTGTCAGCCTCTGATTGTGTCTGTGTGTAGAGAGGGAAACTGACATCCAGTCACAAAAATGTTGCGGGATAATAATAATAATAATAATGAATTCAATTTATAACGCACTTTTCATTAATGAAAATCTCAAAGTGCACATTAACACATTAAGATCTACCATAGTTCAAGGAATAGGGTTCTGGAATGAATTGGAGTCTGATATTAAAGTGGTCCAATCATTGGTTGCGTTCAAAAGAATGATTAAGTTTAAACGGTTAAAAACATATATTTAAATGAGTTGAAATTTAGAAGTTTGTGTATGATACCGATGGTAGTAATTAATAATTAAGTTGTTCACTATTTTGGAAATTATATGAGTTGGTTGTATCAAGTGTTTTTTTGGAGGTTAAAATTAAGTTGATTATTAACTTTGTAATCAAAGGAGTTGTTTGTATGAATTGTTTATTGGAGAATAAGGGGCAGAAAAAATAAGGTTTTTTCTTCTTCTGCCGCCTTTCATTTTATATTTTTTTCTCTCTTATTGTATGTACTATTGTTTTGTTTTAATCATAAAATGAATAAATCAATAAATCAAATCAAACTACCGGTACCTGTCATGTTTCGCCTCTATCTGCCACACCCACTAGCGCTCATGCCCTGCACCTGCTCCACGCTCTATTTAAGAGCCCCATCCACACCAAACCTCTGCCAGATTACTGAGCCCTTCACGGTACTTGATGTCCAGCGCTTCATTCACGTTCTTGTCTGATTCTCTTGTCTTGACCCCACGCCCACATTTTGGATTTACCGCTCTGCCTGCTCCTCGTCTGATCTTGTTCTGCCCTTCTGATCCTGGTGACAACTACTCCTTCTGGCATACGTATTCTGGATTACGAACTGCCCTCTGGATTTGTTTCTGGACCTCTGACTCCCCGTGCTTGACCCCTGCTTCGTCTTTTGGACTACAACCCTGGATTGTCCCACTGTCCATACTAATCACAGCGTTCCTCCGCAGCTGCGCTCCCACCAGTTATGGCGACATCATCCCTCCAAACTCCGACAGGTGTAGCCCACCTCGTCTGCCTGAGAAGGTTAGTGGATGATCTCTGTTTACAAACAATCTCCCAGAAACATACATTCTACTAACTATTATATCTGAAGATGTGTTCCCACAACTGGACCCAGACTCCCACCAGCAACTGCAAACCAACAAACTGTTTAACCGTTCTTGTTGTCTGGCTGAGTTATCAAATCCAAAACCTGATCCTCGTCACTACCAGGTGTAAACGCTCTAAATGAGACAGATGTATAACAGAAGGGCTGAACAGCCCCTCTATGTACGGTTTCTAATGTGCATGCCTAAAATCAGGCACCAAGCCCCCCCAACAGTTTACTATCTGTACCCAGTTGGTGTTAATCTGTGTTGTTTTGGTCCTTTACGCCTGCTTTTTTATTGACTGTTATAAACAAATGTTCTTGTAAATTAGTTTACTGGTACTTTATGATAGTGATGTGTAGTGATATGTGAAGGACTGCAGAGCACTGCTTAAACAGAGTTAAATGAACGTTCTTTAGAAGAAGTGTATTGTAACAAACCAGAAGTAGGCATGAAACTATCTAAACTACACAAAGCATTTTTTCAAAACTACTTTGATCATGCACATTAGTAAATGTACAAAGATCTGCTACTTAAACATCAGTGTCATACGCTAAAATCTTAAATACAGTATGTGTTTACTGTATATTAGTACAATGAAAAAAAAAATTGCAAGTTTAACCTTCAATCAAAGCCAATTGCTTTAAGACACGTTTGATTTGATTGGTGATATTTTTCTAGTTCTTGGTGTTCGTTCATATAAGGAACATTAATCAGAGGTTGTAAATTATTTGTGACTTTATTTGTTACATCAATTTACTTCCGTTCCTTGCTTTAAGCTTGTATCATTGTAGGCACTTTTTGATATGCTGCCATAAAAACTACGTAAAGAGGGTTGTTTTTAATCAATACTAACAATAAAGTTGTTTTCTAAAACTATTCAAAGATTTGTAAATAAAAGAAGAACTCAGTGTGATCACGTGACATTTTATTTGCATTCAAGTTTATCAAATTTAAATTGTCTATAGACAATTAAAAAAAACATTAGAAAGGATTTAGGGAAGCTTCTTCTTCCCTTTGTGCATTTATTCTCAAAAACACGATTGCCTTTTTATTGATTATCCTCCCTAACGTTGGTGAGTACTACCTGCATTAGCAGTTGTTAGCGTTACTGCCGCTGCAGGCCGAGGTTAACTGCTGCGCTGCACGGTAAAACCCTCCCAGACATGCTGCAACAGAGTAATTAAGTGGTGCCACACACACACACACACACACACACACACACACACGTTTATAGCCTCTATGAACAGTAATTAAAATGTTGAACTCGAAGTCAGATCAGAGACAAATAAAATCTGTTCTTGATGTAAGCGAGAAAAGAGGAATCATAATGGATGTGTGATGCTTCTTATTGGACCAATTAAAATGGCAAAGTGATCAATCAGCTTGTAATTGTTTTAACCGATGTTCACTGAGAGCAGAAAACAGCATCGGCACAAGATTAGATACAATTCATAGAAGTAAAAAGTCTGAACATGTAAATCTGATGTGGGATCAGTTTGTTTACATGTGCTTGACTTATTATGTAATTGGGGTTTATATAAAGAGCCATAAATGAACGTAAAAAAAATAAAAAAAAGATGGGGTAATTAAAACAGAACCATTGTAAAGGATCGCTCAGAGTTCAGACTCACCTCTGGTGTGCTCGCTGTTGTTTTCATGGTGTTTCCGATCGTCTTTGAGTGGCAGCTGGTGGCTCAGTGCGGAGGACAGAGCCAGCAGGCTGGCAGTGCTGGCTCCGTGGGGCAGAGGGGGCTGAAGGCCTGCTGGATGGGGGGTGAGCGGGACAGGGATGGCGTGACCGTGGGAGAGGTGCTGAGCCTGGAGCTGCTGCTGCTGAGGGACATTCAGAAGCATCGATCAGCAAGTGGCACCACACGAAATGTTTAAAACGAGAAAGTGAAGGAAGAAATGCAGATCGGAGCTTCAAACGTGGGTCAGTTAATGTTGAGGTCACACTCAAGAGTACGTGTTGTGAATGACCCTCAGCTGCTGGCACATCAAATTCTAGCTCAATATTTGAAAAACTGAACGAGTTACAGTTGTGTTGTCTAAAGTCAGTTGGCTGTGGCAGCCATGTTGAATTGGGTTCACTCCCAAATGGCGCTGTCAGGGTAGCCTATTGTGGGAAACCCCCAAGTCCCGGATGTCAGGCAAAGAATGTGGCAGTCTTCATACATGATGTCACCTCCAATGCTTTTGTCCACGTCAACTTGAACAAAAACAACGATCCCGTGGCCAAAATCAACTTGGAATGTATTGAAGTAATACACCGCTCAAGCGCTGGCGGCACTGCAGTGTCCAGCAACTGAACTGATCAAAAGGTACGTATGGCGTTCCAACCAACGTTGGTCAACCATAATTTGAGCAATAAAGTCCCCCCCACACAGCAACAAGTACTGTACAGATCTCGAGGTGTCTCTGAGCAGCACACCTTATTTTTAGTTGATGTTTTTCTTGGTTCATATCTTATATCTTGTTGCTGTTTTTCTTTAACGTTTTGATGTTGGATGCAACTGGGACGGTACATAATTTCGTTCTACCACGTGTACCACATGTGGTGCGAATGACAATAAAGAATTTCTGACTCTCTGACTGACCTTATCCCCCAAAAATGCTCCCGGGGTGCTTTCAATAGCTGCTCACTGCACCACATGGTGGTGGATGGGTTAAATGCAGAGATCCAATTTTGCCATATAGCGCCAAG
>JBBPBX010000745.1:0-13608 GCA_038048925.1 Garcialebias charrua | reverse complement strand
TAAAAGCATTAAAGAAAAAAAAAAAACATAAAAACACAGAACAAAAAAAATACTAAATCGACTCACTGTATGAAATGCCAGAGAAAACAGATACGTTTTTAACAGAAATGTGAACACGTTGAGTGAAGTGGCCTGCCTAATGTTGGGGGCAGATTGTTCCAAGGTTTGGGGCCCACGGCTGAAAATGCCCAATCACCTCTGTACGGAACACCAAAATGCTCAAAATTAAATAATTAAATAAACATAACATTATGAAATAGGACAATTTTTCATTTTTCATAATTGTGTTTTTCATGATAGCTTATTTATTTCATAATGCCACTTTTCAGCAGAATGACTTCAGTTGTCAATCAACATCAGTGTGTTGGACCTGCACGCCCTCTGGCTGATCCTTCACGTCATCCATTAGTTTTCCTGCTCACTGGTACAGCTTGTGTCAATCTTGTTAAATTCAAAGAACTAAAACGGCGAGTCCTCCCGTGCGCGCTCCCATGGTGCCAAGCGATTTTTGGCAGTCCATCACTTTTTGTCACGACACCTGTATCTTCTGAGAAGGTAATCCTCTCAGTTTGATCTGCTAGTTACCTGAGTTGAACGAAGTTCATGCAACTTGGCCATCCTTCATGACTGCTGACCTAGCAAGTTGCTGCTATGCTAGCTGTACCAGTGAACAGGTCCTTCCTGTGATTGCAGGTATTCAGAAAAACTAATCATGAAAAACACAATTATGAACTAAAATAATAAAAAATGATACATTTTCATAATAATGAGCTTAGATACTTGTTTCATAATGCTTTGTTCATTTATTTAATTTTGAGCATGTTGGTGTTCCATATACCTGAGCTTCAATCTTATTTTGGGAACAGCCAAAAGCAGCTGAACAGATGATCTTAGGGCCCGAGAGGGAACGTGTGGTTGAGGTAGCTCAGAGAGATATGAAGGTGCAAGGCCATATAGACAATTTAAGGATAGCAGGAGAAATTCAAAATCAATTTTAGTATGCACAGGGAGCCAATGAAAGGAGGACAAAACTGGTGAAATATGCTCATACCTATGAGTTCCATTTAAGAGCTGAGCTACAGCGTTTTGGATGAGCTGGAGACACAAAATGGAGACCTGGCTGACCCAACATAAACTGTGTTACAGTAGTCTAGTAATGATAAAGGCATGGACTAGTTTTCCATTTTGTGTTCAAATTACTGACCGTGCCCACCTGCAGCTTTTATTCCAATACCACACAAGGTATTATGCTTTATTTGTGACTTAGAAATATTTCCTTTGAATGTTTTTGCAGCCTCTTATTTCATCTTAAGCTTCATGTTTAAGAAAACCTGGACAACTTTCATTGTAAAAGAGTGGGGAGTCACATTTGCATGTATAAAAGTGTGCTCAAGCAGTGCATTAGAAATCCCAATAAATGTGATATTGAATCATACGCACAAACCATGTAACCCATCTTTATTCTTCCTCTAAATACCAACAAACAAAAGCCTCACCCCCTCGTCTGCTGTCCAAAAAAGACAAATCCCAGTGCAATGAAAAGAAAAACTTCAAGACTGAAATTTAAGCATTGGGCATATGGGGGTGTCAAACTCAGTTACCAAAAGGAGCCAAACTTTAAAAACATTGTCTGAGTCACTGACCACTTTCATCTGATACATTAACTCAAGTCAGATACCTGACATATTTTATTTGTTTTAGGTTCATGAACAAGAGTTTGATCTGTCTCACTTGACGTTCTGTTACTCTTTCCACATCAGAATCAATAATGATAGAATGATCCAGCCGTCTTTCTGGCTTCAAAGATGGCCAGCTGCCAAGAGAAGTCTATACTAAATTATGTATTTATCAGATTTTTAAATAAAACATTATAAGATATACAATATTTTACATTTAAATGATCATATTGGGAGACCAGATTTGGCCCACGGCTCTTGAGTTTGACATGTGATGCATGCCCAATATTCCATAAATCTAACAAGGTTGAATCAGGTCTTCTGGACAGATTAGTTTTTGTTGAAACGGTTCGTCTTTTATTCAAAAGACTTCTTCAGTCTGTTTGGTCTTTTGGATAAAAGAAGAAACATTTCAACAAAGAAGACTCTATCCAGTGTAACTGACTCCACCTTGCTAGGTTCATTTTGGCCATTATGCTTAAATTAGTAAAAAAAAAATGTCTATGCCATGTCACATTGATAGTTTAGCTGGAAAAAATGCTGGGAAAAAGTGCAATAAAGAAAATATATGTAAAGGAAATCTATAGGCCGTTTGTGTAATTAAACAAAAACGAGGTCAGTTTACTGACTTACCTATAGTTTTAGGTGCGCATCGCTGAGCAGACTTTTATCTGCACAAACATGCCACCAATTCACGGGGTCTCAACTTTTTCAGAATAAATCAATAAATCTGACGATGTGATTAGCCAGAAATGTAATTTCACAAGAGGCTCAACTTATATTGGTCTACCAGAAAATAGACCTTTTATTGAAACTATCACAAGAATTACATTAAACATTTGTATCGATATTAGCTCTGATTTAATTAACTACGTTGACAAGAATTCAAATTAAAACAAACAGACAATTTAAACTTAACTGTTGGCACATTACTTGACAGATTAAATGCTTATGAAAAATAAGAAATAGGAGGAAGGAGTACTGGAAGCTAAGTTAAGCTAAAGTTAATTATTTTGAAAACAACCAGGGTGGCGAGCTTTCCCATACGGATCTTAGCTGTACTTCCGACACGTGCAGCATACAAACGCCTCTTTACCTGGTGACGAGACGTCTTGCGAGGTGAGGACTGAGAAGTTTGTGGACACTAACGGACTGTGTTGTCCAGTGAACGTCCAGATGACTTTGTGCGTGTATGACTGGATCAGACGAGCGGGAGCACGCTTTCACCGGCAGGAACAGGCCCCAATCGCACTGGTTGAACTTTCAAAGTAAAACTTCAGAAAACAAATTCTTCCAGAAATGAGTGAATGGATCAAAGTAAGGCTTTACTATGATTCCAGCTGAGACGTGGGTCGTTGACACATGACCGGGCCGTCTCCAGCTTTTCCCGAGGAGAGAAGCAAGTTGTCAGTTCGTTCTCCTCCAAAAACTAACCCAAAATGCAGGAAGTGCCCTTTAAGAAGGGGGTGTGACTTAGTCACATACTTCCTGCTGATTGGTTGTCGCACCCCTAGAGAGGGTGTGGCTTTGCAAGTGAGTGAGTTTGAGTGACAGATGATAGGGTAGACAATACACAGAACACAACGTCAGAGTATGCAGGTGCATGTGAACAAGTCAGTACTTTGTTTTGAGAACAGATTCATTGTTTTTAGAAAGGACGGGAGACCGAAAGCAAGCTATGTCTAGCACTTTTCCTTCGAAACAAAAACAGTTCAAACAAATACGAAGGATTGTTCCTTCAACTTTAGACACTTATTCTGCCTAGAGCAGACAGTTCAAAGCACGATCATTCTGAGATGTTCTCTTAACTTTGTCATATTTAAAATATACCAGCTTAGTAAAATCATCATTGAAATGACAAAAATACTGTTTGATCAATTCTGAATTAACACACATTAAAGAGAAAGTTCAATCTGATTAATTAGTGTCCATTAATTCATAATAATTGTTAACCCATATAAGTGTCCAATCGTCTCCTTGAGGGCTTCAAGAAGGTGTAACACTTAGAGTTCCAGAGAGATGCAGAGAGGCCCACATCCCATACGGACATGAGGGTGCTATATCACTACATATATATATATTTTTTCCATAACTTAAAAAATCTGGGAAAAGGTAGATAAATTGGAATGTTACCCCTCTGATGCAAAGGTATCACAGTCAGTATCTATTTTCATAGAATAAATAATTAGCAATTCAACAGAAAAAAAGGAAAATACTTGCAAAGTCATTTTATTCAACATTACATGTTAAAGAGGTAATTAATTTAGTAGCAGCTGCCAACATTATTAGAATAAATAAAATGAACTGAAACAAGACACAGAACTAAATTACTTGTGACAAATAAAAAAAACTGACAATCTACTCCCGGACAGTTCTTTTGGAGAAGTCTCATCGTTCCGTGGAGGAACTCGGCAGGGATTCGTGTCTCATCCACCCATTCAAATAAGCCCACAGATGTCAAAAGGACTCTCCCACCAACGCCACACACACATTCGACCCACCTCCAACACTGTTTGTAATGAAATCTAACACTTGGAAGAGGAGAAGTGGACAGACCACCTGTGCATCCAATTGTTCAGCGTTTGCAGACACACGGGAGAGAAAAGAGAGACGATAAAGAGAGAGGGGGAAATGGACAGAGGAACCAAAGCTGCATAAGATCACACACACATGCATTGATTCACACATGCAAACACAGAGAAAAAAAACGAGTTGGTTCAAATTTTGGGGTTTTAGTAAATGATGGATATGAGGCATTTTTAACCCATGTTGTTTTAAATTTGTTGTGTTTCTATGCACTAAATGAGTATGATATCATAATTAACCTTTACTTATCTTAGGGGCAACTGTGGCTGAGTAGTTAGAGCAGTTGTCCTCCAATGCAAGAGTTGGGGACTCAATTCCACCAGCAGTCACATGCTGAAGTGTCCCTGGGCAAGACACTGAACCCCTCATTGCCTCTGATGTGTGTCCTGTCCGTGTATGCATGTGACGATGCACTGATTAAATGGTAAATGGAGCTTACGGTACTTATATAGCACTTTCCAGCCCCTTGCAGGGGCCCCAAAGCGCTTCACAGTACCAACCATCCACCCATTCATACACACATTCATACACCGGTAGCGGTAGACTGCCATGCAAGGCACTGCCTGTCATACCGGGAGCAACTCGGGGTTAAGTGTCTTGCCCAGGGACACAACGAGGTATGCCGTGACCGGGGATTGAACCTGAGACACCTTCTGGTCCTGAGCCGGATGCCCTGCCTCTACACCATCTCGGCCCCCCTGATTATTCTTTGTATAGATATAGTAAAGTGCTGTATGAATGGGTAAATGAGGGCACTGATTGCAATGTTAAGCACTTTGAGTATCTTGATATTATAGAAAAGCACTATACAAGTGCAGTCCATTTACCATTTATCTCATATCCAGTTTTACATAAACCAAAAGCAATTTGTTTATTGTGTACACGTCTTGTTAAATACACACAAGGTGCACAAACACACACAAGCACAAATGAACAGGGATGTCTTAGAATAAAAAGTGCAAAGAGGAAAAAACAACAGCTGAGTACTGGAACTTGCTAGTAAAGGGACACAAACACACAAAACAACACAATCACAGACCCACACAACTGCACACTGTGTCTCCTCATGCGTCTCGTCACACAAACAAGAAAGGAACACATACTACTTAGAAACGAGCCCTGACATTGCTTGTCACACAGTCAGAGGCCTTGATCAGGATTTGCTCACAGGACCTCCTACTCAGCAAACACACACAAGCGCGCACACAGGATCCTTCAACCGGGGGTTAAAAAAGCTTGGAGCCACGATGGAGGAAAAGGGGGAAGCCGGCAACATCTGCAGTCTCCGTTGTTGATAGCGTTGCTGCCAGCTTGGAGTCAGATCACAGGGCTGGAGATGCTACAGTCTGGGCTCTACCTCTTGGCCAGCCTCCCCCGTCCTCAGATCCGTATTTCCAAACCTCCTAGCTACCACCTGTTAGTTAATTTGCGGCAACGAAAAAGGACACTGTGATACTCTGAAGTTAAACTCCTTCTCTCCATCTCCTCTTTCTTCTTTGTGGGCATCTCTTATTTTTGTCAGTGTCACAACCCCCCTCAGAGGTTCGGTACACCCACAACAGCATTTTTCCGGACTTGGAAAGATTCAGGGCAATGTATTTTTTTTTTCCCCCATCTTTGCCCTGAGTTGCTGCTTTGATGTAAGAAGACTGGAGTCACAAATCTTTGTCCGTTTACCGTCAGCGAGAGTCCCCTAACTCAGGGCTTGGCAGAAACCCATATGGCTAATGATTTGAGATACTTTAATTAGACCAAAAATTGGTCTAAAGATGAAGTTGCACCCTCCAGTCTTCCAGTGTTTTTGATGCTGAAAAGGTAAATAGACTAAATTTCTATATCACATACATTTTAGAATAGGATTTTCTGTCATTTTCTATCTAATTCCGTGCCATAGAGTCGTGTTTGTGGCCTGAATTTCTGAAGCAGTCCTGTTGGATCAAATACCTCGTAATAAGTCAGCTGAAAATCCAAAAGAGCTATTGAATTTTGGGATCCATGTAAAGTCCAAAAAAAAAAACATGCATGTTAGGCTGATTGGTAACTCTAAATTGACCCTAGGTGTGAGTGAGACAGGTCCCTCTTGTAAATGAGTCCCCGTGGCTCAACGAGGCTAGCCTGTATAAATAAAGGTTGATTGAATGAATGAATGTACAATTTTTATTTTATATCAGATATTGAACCTTTGTGCCTAAACACCATTCCGTCACATCATTGTCTTCTTCTTTCAGCTGCTCTTCAGGGACTACTAAGCTACCACAGCCATCTGTGTGGAGCAGAGAGCTGCTATCTAGGGAACCCCGGGAGCAGATGGTGGGGGTTAGGGCCTTGCTCAAGGGCCCAAGATGGGGCAAATGAGGGTGGGGGCAGATATGGGTGCTTCACTATTCCTGCACACATTTTTTATGTCTGTACAGGGAGTTGAACCGGAGACCTTCCGATCAAAGGCCCGATCAAAGGCCCACCTTCTCTAACCTCTGTGCCATCACTCCCCTTTCTTATCTAGTGCATAAATACATTTTATATTTCAGCTTAAGCTTTGTAGTGTGGTTCATAACAATGTTTATATTGTGACTCCTAAATTAGACATTTTAAGTAGCTTTTACTAAGTAATGGACGGACCAATGACAAATCAGGATATAAAAAGTCAATTAAAAGCAGTCAACACTTTATCAAGTCCTGCCAAGGTTTTAAACTAAAATTTTCTTATTGTGAAACATGAAAAAGTTGTAGCCATTTTGATCAAACTTTTAAAATAACATTCTCACCCGATATTGCTAGAAGTTACGCTTTATGTATTGTAAATGACTCTCAGCAACTACCACTCCAAATTTTAGCTCAGAAGCTGTAATAGTTATTGAGTCACAAGCATTTTTGTGTTTGCTATAGTAGCTGAGCTGTGGTGGCCATTTGAACCCCATTGGGGTTGATTCTAAACTAAATCAACCAATAAGTACTAAAAGTTTTATGTAATTTGTTCCAGTGGTTCTTCAAATATTTTGCTAATAAAACAACTAAAGCACACATACCTGTAGACCAAAAGACAAAACATTATGCCCTTTTGATTTTGTCGGTAGATGATAAATAACACTTCATTTGGGGATAATAAAATTTAGCAAGATGCTTTGAGTCAAGGTTTGAGCTCAACAAGTTGCTATCTTACACCCATGTGGTTTCCCAGCAATAGATAGCACACTTTTTTGTGTCAACATTGATTTTTCTTCCCCCTCTGCCCTACTCTCCTTTTAATAGACAAGCGGATGCTTCAAAGCCCGCTGTTTGCCCAAAGCAAGCTTGAATTTCTCTCTGTTCAAAGCCTCGCTGCTTCTTTGTTGTTACCATCCTCTGTCTCATCTGGTAAGGGTGAGGGAAAGACAAAAACTTCAGAAGGTACCAAAGGTAGCCCATGAAATCCCTCCCATGTAGGTGTGTGGAGTTCTGATAGTCGTGTCTGACTTGCAATCAATACGGCCCCGCTCCTTAAGCCTGAAAAAACGTGCTTGTTCTGCCAAAGACAAGGTATTTCCAGACTTTAAATCAAAGATCACAACTCTACGTATTCTGCAACTTTCTCTAAGCCTTGCCAAACAACAATGCAACAACTTTTTAGAAAGTGTTCACAGAAGTCTGGAGTTGTTATTTCCTTCAAGTCTTCTGCTGTCTGCTCAATTACAAGTTGTTGCTTCTTTCTTTCTGTCTGGCTGTCGCCCTCTCTGTCTGTCTCCCACTGTCTCACTCTCCTTTCAGTCTACTATGAGGTGTTAAAAAGGAACCAATGGGGGATCTGGGCTCCATTATGCAGGTCTGTTCCTGCGCTTTCTCTTGCCGCCTCTTCGCACCTCATATTGCATTTTTGCCCATTGAGACGCACACACATCCACACAATCTTTGACACTTGCACAGAACCTCACATATGCAGAGGGAATTGAACTTTGGCAGTCTCTGTGCATCTTGTGCCAGGTGTAAGGCTAAGAGGTGCCTAACTTCTTCTGCGCTCCCTCGGGCCATACAGGCATGTTTGAAAAGAAAAAAAAGTGGTTGAGTGATGCAGGCATCCATTATGTGCTGTGTGGGCGATGCTACTGCTGGGTTTTTGTTCATCTCCAGTCTGTCTCTGCTCCGAGGATGGAGTTTTGAGAAAGGAGTGAAGGTGTTACTTGAAGTTTTGTGTATGCAGTGATTAAATCTCTGTCAGAATAAGTGCGATCCTAAAGCAAAATGTACTTTTTTCCTCAAAGTCTACTACTATTATTACAAAGTATTATTATTATTGTTATTATGATTATTATTGGTAGTAGTAGTAGTAGTAGTGGTCGTTATAGTATTGGTAATGGTAGTAGTGGTAGTAATAGTGGTAGTATTGGTGGTAGTTGGGGTAGTGGTAGTAGTAGTGGTGGTAGTAGTATTAGTAATAGTTGTGGTAGTAGTGGTATAGGTAGAAGTAGTAGTAGTAGATGTAGCAGTAGTAGACATAGTTGTAGTAAAAGTAGTAGTGGTGATGGTGGTAGTAGAGTGGTGGTGGTGGTGGTGGTAGTAGTTGTAGTGGTGTTGATAGTGGTTTTTGTGGTAGTAGTTGTTGTGGTGGTGGTGGAGGTAGTAGTTATGGTAGTAATTGTAGTAGTGGTGGTGGCAATGGTAGTAGTTTTGGTGGTGGTGGGAGTGGTAATAGTTGTGGTGGTGGTAGTAGTTTTGGTGGTGGTGGTGGTGGAGGTAGTAGTTGTGGTAGTAATTGTAGTAGTGGTGGTGGGGATGGTAGTAGTTTTGGTGGTGGTGGTGGTGGGAGTGGTAATAGTTGTGGTGGTAATGGTGGTGGTGGTGGTAGTAGCTGTGATTGTGGTAGTGGTAGTAATATTAGTGATAGTTGTGGTAGTAGTGGTGGCAGTAGTTGTCGTAGTGGCAGCAGTAGTAGTAGTATCATCATCACTTGTTTTTTGATAACACATTATTTTCTGCCATTGAAAGTTGCCATTTTTTGTCAATCTAGTGTAGAAAAAATCCTTATTCAAACAAAAAGTATTGTATTTTGGCAATACTCTTTATTAAATTATATTAGAAGATTTATCCTTGAAGGAATGCATATTACCCGTGACTTTTTATGCCCGAGTTTTCAACAAAAATCACCTCTGTTGCAAAGGGATATAATAGAATAGAATATATCTTTATTGGCATCGTCGTTGTACCAGGGCACAAAACATTGCAATTGGCGCACGCACCATCCTTAAGAGCCGCCAAACAATCAGATATGGAAAAAAAGGAAGGTTACAATAGGATAATCATTGGTATTCAAAAAAGAATCTATCACATTTTATCTTAGGACATTCTATGATACAGTCAAAAAACTCTACCAGTTCAAGCACAGATAAGACAAATCACATGTTGCATTTTGATGGCGGAGCAGTGAGATAAGTCTGTGAGCACAATCGTCCAGATAGAGCACAGCTCTGCAGATGGACTCAGCCTCTCATCTGAATGCACACAGAGAGCACTCGGGAGGGGAGGGGGCGACAGTTCTTTCCAGTAGCTTCAGACTCCAGGAGAGATTTGCAGTCAGCCTTTGTTCAAGGTTACTTGGGGTGTCCCGATTAGATTAGTTGATTTATTTATTTTTCAGGGTAGGCTACAATGTACTTTTACTGTTTAGACTTGAGTCCAGGTGCTGTCTGAGTCCAATTTGTCCAAATTATGTGAGCTTTCATTCAACCCAAGCTACAGGTCTCCCTCTCCTCCCTGATGTAGCCCGCTCGGCTGTAAACGAGTCCCAAACCGCACCGCAGGTCTGCGGTCGTCCACGACCATTCCCATCGTGCAATTCAGCTCGAACAACAATTGGTTCATTGAGGTCACAGCTCAGATCAAAGAGTCTTTCTGAGCAGGAAGTTTCGACAGCGCGTTGATCACCGCAGAAGTCTTCCTTAGTTTCCAGTAGCAGAAGCCCCCGCACAAGCCAAAGAGCAGCGCACCTGCTACCATAAATCCAATTATCCACAGATCTTCCACGTCCTCGACCGAAAAAACGGTCAGACACATCATTTTCCACTCGCCCCACGAATCCATGATATACCCAGCCGCATGCGTGTCGAGGGGGCACGCCGGTTCTCCTGGTCCGGAGCGCTTCGTGGAAAAAATTTTATCGATAGAGGAGACAGCCCACACGATTAAATCCATGTTTCAAATTGCTTCGAGTGAGCACTGAAGAGTTGCAGACAAGACAAAGAGCAAAAGCAGTGAGGAGGAAAACTTTAGGGCAGGAGAGGAGCAGAGAAGCGACCTGCTTCGCCAAGAACCCGAAGTAGATGAAGTTATAATCATTTTGACCAAACCTTGTAAAGGACATTTTGTAATTTTATGGGATTTGCAAGAATCTGCAAGATCTATTATTGCTTAAAATACATGTTGCTAATGAGTAACAGCTACTACCACATCAATTTTTATTTGAAAGAGGACCACATATTCAAAATTCACTTTTTAATGTTTTTTTACTCAACTTTGGGTATTTACTTCATAAAAAAACAGTCCTAAGGCCAAAAAAATGCACCCAGTGGTTTATTTACTCTAAGTAGATTTATTTATCTTTGATAAAATACAGTTCGTTTTGCACTTCCTGCGGTTTGTGACGTCACAAACCGCAGCCAACCGCAGCCACAACCCACCACAACCTGAGTCCAGCCCCTCACCTAGCAACCCCTGGTTAGGCTCAACCCACTTCTGTATTAAACACATGACTGTTGTTTTTCATGATTTCATCTCATCTTTTGTTTATATGTTCTTAATTTCATGTGTACAGCACTTTGTTGCAGCTGTGTTTTTTTTAATGGCTTTATAAATAAAGTATAATTGTTATTTTTATGTTTTAGTTCAATTTTTAGTGTATTTGCGATCGCTCCCAACGCGCAGCCGGTAAAAATTAAACGAGCAGACCCCCGGCGTAGGGACCAGCGGCGACGAGACACTGCTTCTGGCGCGATGGAGCGGAGCTTCAACTGTACAGCCTCGCAGCAGCCTCGCAGCAGCGAGGACCTTCTCCTTACGGATTAATTTACGGGAGACACTTGGTGAACTTTGTGTGTCTTGACTGGAACAGCGATAACTCCCAAAATCGCCGCGTGCAACGAGCGGAGCTGGCGAACACCGGAAGAGGAACAAGCTAACATTAGCATCGGATTCGGGTGGTCTCATGCTAAAAGGAGCAGCAAATTGCGGCGCGCTCAGACGGGTTTCGGTAAGTTATCTTAAGCTAGCACTAACAGTAAGTCAAATGAGTAATAAAAAAAGAGCTAATTTTAAAACAACAACACATTACAGATACTGGCTGTTACAGAGGGCGTAAACAGATCGTTGAAGGGCGTGGACTTCAGAACTTGTATCAGAAACCGGTCGTTCAAAACGAAAGTTAAAAATGGCAGAATTAAAAAGGGTATAATTGATTATCTAAGAATTATTTTGTGTATTAAAATGAATTAATATTGTCAAGATAGCACACAGACATAACATAAAATTTTTAAAGACCTATATGTGGTCTCCTTTAATATCTGTAAAACTGACTGCATTATAGCTACCGGTAGTTCTTTTGTTCGCTGATGTGGTTTAGTTTAAAAAAAAAGTTTAATCTTGGTTGTACGTTAAATCAGTGGTTCCCAACCGTGGTCCTTGAGGAATACCATCCTGCATGTCTAAGTTTTTTCCCTGCTTTGGCACACCTGATTTGAAAATGAGTGATTAACAGGATTCTGCAGAACTTGATGAAGTACTATAATTAATAATTATATCACTGAATCAGGTGTGTTGGAGCAGGGACACATGTAAAACATGCAGGATGGTGTTCCTCGGGGATCAGGGTTGGGAACCACTGCTTTAAATATTGAACTGATATATGCAGATGTACATTATATTTAAAAATTGAACATCAACCTCTGATTTCTAAAGATGGGCATCAGAATTGGTCTACTTCTTCTATTGTACTTCTTTTGGCTTTTCCCTTTTCAGGGGTCGCCACAGCGAGTCATCCTCCTCCACCTCACTCTGTCCTCTGCATCCTCTGTCCTCACTCCAACTATCTCCATGTCCTCTCTAACTGCATCCATATATCTCCTCTTTGGCCTCCCTCTTTGTCTTTTCCCTGGCAGCTGCATTTCTAACATCCTTCTACCAATATACCCACTGTCCCTCCTCTGGACATGTCCAAACCATCTCAGTCTGACCTCGCTAACTTTATCTCCCAGTTGTTCAACATGTGCTGTACCTCTGATGATCTCATTCCTGATCTTATCCATCCTTGTCACTCCTGAGGAGAACCTCAGCATCTTCATTTCTGCCACCTCCAGTTATTTTTCCTGTCTTTTTGTTAATGCCACTGTCTCCAGCCCATACAATATAGCTGGTCTCACCACTGTTTTGAATTGGTCTACAAAAACCCTAAAATGATCTGTTTTTAATCCAGGTGTTAACTGACCAAAATGTGGCATTTTTTAAGATTAATAATGCCATCTTGTTAGGGTTGGATGTTACCTTGAGTACAATAAGCTCTTTTATGTTTATTGTAAACCATCTAACTTCAGCATATTTATTAGTTGAGATGTAACAAAGCCTTTAGTTTATACCACACACCTTTAATAAATGTAATTTTCACCTAAATAAATCTCACCTGATGAAGGTCAGTTTAGTCAAATTGATTGAAGTATTTGAATATCATTTGGATCTGGATGCGCTAAATGATTTGTTACATATATTCATCTGGGAAGTCCTGTTGGAAGGTGCTCAGAAAAGGATTGGCACTTTCTACAAATGCTTGGCAGGTGATTAGATGAACCCTTTGTTCAAACCCATCTATCTTTACCAAACCTCAGCCAATCAGATCAAAGAACAGAAATCACCAGAGCTCATTGGTAAAGTTCAACCTTTGCTGAAGCCAGTTAAAAAAAGAGTAAAAACTTATTTTCAGTCTAAAATACGCTCTGATGTTAACATTTCAAACTGCTTTTATTGAACATTAATTGGTCCAAAACTATTTTAAATGTACCTGTAAACACAAACCTTGAATGCAGGTAAGAAAAAAATCCCATCCCTTAATGTTTATGTTTGTTTGTTTATGTTTATTAAATTTGTTCTTTTTTTTTACAAAAGAAACAATACAAGGCAATCTCATAATGATAGTGTACAAAATGTAAAAAAATGAAAGGTGGCAGAAAGAAGGTGGCAGAAAGAAGAATAAATCTTATTATATCTGCCCCTTATCTCCAACAATCAAATTAAACAACAGTAGTCAATAATAATTAATAATTAATAATTCTGATAATTTCTTACAACAATTTTAATAATATTAATGATACTAATGTTTGTGGTTTCCTATTTT